>JANSTW010009118.1:0-15956 GCA_027564275.1 Diadocidia ferruginosa | reverse complement strand
GGTATCAAAACGGCATTTTCATGCTAATTGAGATTCTGAGGAAGAATCAGCCACTTTAACCAACCAACCAACCATAACTTCCCGACTAGACATTTAAAACTATTGGAATCACGAAAAGGCTTGTTAAAGTCAATCTAGTGCTATTTTGGACCAATAATAAAACCAAATTCAATTCCGCATATCTCATCCACATATATTTTAGCTAACATTTCATATTTTAATTTATTTAAAATGTCTATCGTGGCTCAAATCTAATCCAATAGTCTGGCAGAGTTTGAACAACACCGGTCAATCGATCCTTGTACTGTGGCATTTTGTGTCCACTCGGAACGGTTGGATTAAAATGCTGCAGCAACGCAGCCGAAAAAAGAAATAGCAAATTTCTAGAGAATGTTTCGCCGGCACAAAGTCGTTGACCTGTTCATATAAATTAATTAAATTATTAAAGTCTACGTATTAGAATATTGTATATACCTGCTCCAAAGGGCATTGAAATGTCTTTCTTCAAACTTAATTGTCCATTTTCATCTAAGAATCTTTCCGGTTTAAATTCTAGGGGCGACTCATATTTTCCACTGTCTACGTGACACGATTGTAGACCAATCATTATAAAATCACCCTATAAATTGGCGGACACATTTTTCAGTTTTTAAATAATTCAAAATTTGTATATTATACCAATTTACCTTTCGAACATCATAGCCCGCCAATTTTGTATCTTGCAAAGCTTGATGTGCGATACCCGATGGCACCAACGTCTCTAATCTCATTACTTCTCTCATTGAGGCTTCGGTGTAGGGCAGACTACATAAGTTTAAAATATAAAAAGTTAAAACAATTATTTTTAATTAAAAAAAATAAAAAAGACGCGGATTTTGTCAAAGTTTAGAAATTAAAATCGTTGATTCAAAGTTAACTAATTTTTGCATATGATTTTCGAAGCGGTTCGAATAGTAATAATTTAGCTGAAAAACTGATAAAAATAATAAAGGTTTAAAAGTTAAAAAAAATTAAAATGGGCGCGATTTTTGTCCAAGCGTTTAAAAATCAAAATGGCGGATTCAAAATTAACTAATTTGTTGGCGCACGTGGTTTTCGAAGGAGTTTTGATTTCGAATAGTCAAGCGGAGGACCCTAGAAAAATTTCCGTTTTTTTTAATATAAATATCCCTAAATAATACTTAATGTAAATTGATGGCAACAGGCATTTTCACCGGAAGTCAACTTCCACATAAGGCTGTAGACGTTATGTATTTTAACTTATAATATAAATTGAGCTGGCAAGAGGGGATACATTTTTATCTAAATGTTCGATAGTTTTCAAAATTGAATGTCGAATTAGATTTAAAATATTTAATTATTTGATAAATTTACTTAATTCTATCGTCCAGCGATGGCAGACGACCACTTCCTACCACGCTGTCGATTTCCTTTTGAATTTTTGCTAAAACCTCAGGCATCAAAATACATCGTTGAAATAGAAAGGACATTGTGATTGGGATCGATGAAATTGCTGGCATCATATAATCAGTAAATGAAAGGATCAGTTGATTATCTATGGAAAAATTGGAAAATTAATTAATTCAGATTGTCTAATTTTGGTGTTATTTTGAAACTTGTAGAACAGAAAAGACGTTAAAAATTCAAATTTACATGTAAAAGTCGTTGGCTCGTCCTTCTGAGACTCGGCTTTATGTATTTCCTTAAAATACAAATCGAGAAAATGACGATCATGATTTTCATCGTACGTTGCATATTGTTCATCGATGACTTTCTGCAATAAAAAATTCAGAAAATTATATGACCAATAAACCAGGTACCTAACTATATGCGTTTGTCGATTGTGATTATAGTAACACACAAAGTTCTAATTTTGCGGCCGACTTGAATATAGTTGGCGGGCCTCATAAACAAATTTCTCGAGCGTATACCTTCATGTAATAGTAAAGTGATAGAGCATTTTTCCGACACGTTTCGTATCTTGTTGGTCCCGGTAAAAGCCGCCCAAACCATGGTATTACACTGAAAATATTTCCATAATCATCTCCTTGTCTCAGGAAGGTCATGGTGTCAGTGCCAGCACTATAAATTCAATAAATTAAAATCAATTGAACTACAGTATAGTGTGAATGATTCAATTATGATCCCAACATCCCTCAACTAAAAAATAGAGGGGAAAGTTATTAAACACTATGCCACTTCCTCCCTTCCTCTCTATTAATGAAAAGCATTTTGTCTGTAACTTTGACACCTCCCTTGCCGAAAGGAGGGGTTTTCGATTAGCTATAGAATAATGAAGGTAGAATCAAATTGAAGCATTTACACTATACTGTAGATTATCCACATGTTTACCTAAATACCGCCGCCTTATCTTCTCTGGCTATGCGCTCATTGCACAGAGTTTGCAGAAATATATTGGCCGTTGTGGCTAGCAAAATGGTCGGTATTAAAACGTTGCCATTTTTCATCATAGTCTATACTTAGGACAAATTTTTACAGAGTAAATTATAAAAATAAATATTCCCAAAATTACATGTTCATGTTCATATTTTGGCCCATTTCTGATACAATTTACAAGTGACAAAATCTCATCACTAATATCACTTTCCAATTCAGTGAATCTTCGCCCAAAACCATAGTCTCTCAGATGTCTGAGTGTGAAACGTCTTTGCTCTCGCCAAAATGGACCATCAGTGAAGAAAATTCCTAATAGTTAAAACTTAATTATTTTCTATAATAGTGACCACAATCATACTTACCTCCCCGAGCAAAATCCGGATCTTTCAATCGTCCCAGCAACATTGTCGTACGGCCATCTAAATCCCTATTTAATAGGGCCTCTTTTACGGATTCCGTATCATTACAAACAAATGTCGGAACCGTACCAAAGTAAAAACCAAGAATATTTGTCTTGTAATATTTGCATAGCCAATCGACGGCTCTATGGATGTGATAATAATTTATGACCAACAAAAATAAATAGCTTCCAAAAATGGGAATTCGTGGAGGACCTATAAATAATAAGCGCTGAAATACGTAGTTATATGGGTATCCCGAAATCTGTATATAGTTAGACAAAGCAGTAGTTATTGTTGTTGTTTTTATCTTAAGAGATTGTTAATTTAATCGTCGGTCTGACTTGGTATTATTTCGACGAAGCTTACGCATCTTAACCTCAGTCGACCGTTGTTCCGAACACACGTAAACTCATTGATCCACCTTTATGACACCAATAGTTAAGGTTTCTTATATATAGTGTCTAGGGGTGGCATTTCCTAATATCGAGTATTCGACAATTTTGACCTTTTCTCGAGTATTCGTCTATAATTTTAGCTGTAAATTGTTGCCGTGACAACGTTCTCCCAGCATCAATTTACAGCTAAAAAACTGCTGTATTTTAATTGTAAATTGTTGCTGGGAGAACATTGTCACAGTAACAATTAAAAGTTCAGCAAAATATGGGCGTTCACACAGAATTTAGACCTTTAAGGTATTTTAACCAGGGCTGAAAACCATGGAACGCTGGTATGTTCCATACCGTACCCTATAAAGTACGTAACGCCTCTTTTATTGTAAATCCCGGGCCGTACCCTGTTCCGTAAAAAGTAATTTGAAATACCGTGCAACGTACCCATTGCTTTGTTTAAAATTTATATAAAGGACATTTTATCGTTGTTTAGCATTTTAAGCTTGTTAAAGCCTTTGGGCGTTATGTCTTTGGGTGTTATGTCCGGTCACCAGTATTAAACATAGTTACCGTCACGTTTGATAGTGTTCGTAACGTAACCCCGAGTAGTGGCTATCAGGGCCTGTTCAGCCTTACTTTTATATATGAATGTATATATAAAATTTTCCAGCTATCAAACAATTTACCTGGAGGAAAATTTGCAGGTCTTGTATAAATCCAACTGTAACATTTATACAGCAATATTGCAGCACACAGGCCACTCAGTAGAACCGATAACATAATGTTATATTTATATGTTTTTATTTTGATTCAAAACTTTGAAAACTATATTAATTTAAGTAATTTTATGCATTAGCAATATAATATTAACCTTCTCGCGTTTATTACAAAAAAAAAAGTTTTTAAGACGCTTATCACTTTGATACTGTTTATCTTCGAGTTTTTTTATGGCCAAGCAGCAAAAACAAAACTACCTATATTGAGTTAAATACTAAACAGAATTAATTTTGTGTTTAAATATAATTAATTTTTTTGTATGAATGGTATCTTTGTCTAATTATGATAATTTTTTTTAGATAAAATAAATATTGAAAACCGGTCGAGCAAATACCTATATATATTTTGAAAACCAATAAACATACATATTACCTATTATTATTTATTGAGAATAGTGTGGAATAGTTTAACAAAATGCAAATATTAAATATGGATAGCATTTTGCAAAAAAATTAACTTTTTTGTGCAAATTTGTGTAATCAGAAACATTTGGTCATCTCGTTCTTTTCTTTATAGCGCGAGAGCATAAGGCCTCAACAAATTGGCTCCAATCATTTTTTCTTTTCTTTTTAAAGCTATGGGGGTTATTTTCATCTTTACCTTTATAAAACAAATTTGAACTAAGTTTTATGTATTGCATATATTGCAGAAAAAGCTTGACGTAGCGAGCTACTTAAATATATAAAAGTAAAAATATATATTTGTATAGAAATTAATGTTTATTATTAGATTTTTTTTCTATAGCAAGTGATCATAAAGTTGTTAAATGATGGTATTCCAGTCAATATAGGATATATCTCGATCCTTTACTGAAAACCCTGAAAAATCAACATCTGTGGTTTTTCCTTATTACCACAGACTTATACTAGAAATACTATAGTATTTCTAGAATGGATTTTTTTTTGTTTAAACCTCGAAAAAAAACAACCTCTGTTCTTTTTCTTTATTTTTAGATTTATTGTTAACTGAAAACTGAAAAATGTGATTAGAGAGCATCTTTACTCCATAAATATTTACCAAAATGAGATTGACGGATGTTGTAATTTATAGATTTTTCCTATAGATACACGTATACTTTTTGTCTTTATTCCTTTTATCGTGCAGGGCAGAATGTTGTTGATAAAAAATTGTCTGGAAATAAAAAATACGGGATCCTGAGCTCGATTGAAGAAAAAAAACAAACTACCAACAGATTATAAATTACATAAAGAGGGAGGGAAAAATGAATATTAAATTAAATTTAAAAATAACTAATAACATTTTCAAACTTTTTATTTTGACTTGTCATGTTTATTACAATATTTATTTGTTCTTGTATATATATTATATGGTTAACATGATATAATATTTATACATTGATTTTTTTTACAGTAATTTATAGTTTTTTTTATTTATTAAAAATATATTTCAAGTTATTTCTGCATTTTTTATATATTATAAAACAAATTTGAACTAAGTTTTAAGTATTGCATATATTATATTGTAGAAAAGGATATTAGCTTGACGTAGCGAGCTACTTAAATATATAAAAGTGAAAATATATATTTTAATTAATTATTTTTTAGATTTTTTATAGCAAATGATCATAAAAATGTTAAATTATGATAGTCCAGTCAATATAGGATAGATCTCGATTCTTTACTGAAAACCATGAAAAATCAACCTATGTGGTTTTTCCTTATTACCACAGACTTATATTAGATAAACTATAGTATTTTCTTTTTTTTTTTATTAGATTTATTGACTGGACTATTTTTGTAATACTATAGTATTACTAGACTGTATAATTTTGCTTGTATGTATATAAAGTGCAATAATAGTAAATTTTATTAAAATATTTGAATTTGATAAAATTTCATTTCTATTTTATTAATATATAATTTGTTCACCCGTTAGACCCCAGCTAGTTTTTAGCCACACAATGGAAAAGTACATTTTCGTAAATATATCCAACTCATCGCCATTTATCTAGCCCAAATTTTGCCAAAGACTTTTATTTTATTTAAATATATTAGATGGTTTGAATTTGAGCCAAATTAATATTTTACAAACAAAATGACTTTAGCGCGAATTTAGCGGCTAACACAAACATAACATATTATATTACCGCATGATGGGCGATGATGCGACATGCAACAAAGTTTTTTTTCATGTAAACAGGATTACAATTAATCTATTAATTCCCATTTTTTTACATTAATTAATTTCTTAAATCTATATACATTGAGCCTAATAATTGTTTTAATTATATTTATTTTATTTAATATAATTGAATTTAGCACATTTATTTATTAGTATCAGTATATAATATTAATTTATTTTTTCCATTTGTATAAATTCAGGAGAATAGTTACGCATTTTCCTAGGCAATAATATATCTTCTTTATTATGACGTACCGAATGGTCTGTTAAATGAAAACTTTATTATTTGGAAATTATACGAATTTAACTATGTATATTTTACCTTAAACCACAATATATTTTTTAATAATACACATTTTAATTGATAATACATTTTTTTATATGAAATCTTCAAAACTAAAATTTGGCTTCAATCACGTATACATATTTCAAGACCGTCGTCCCTCATCAGTATCTGCGGTATAGGAGAATTCATATACATATACCGCAGGTACTGACGAAGCATTACGGTCTTGAAATATGTATGCAATAACGGAAGGCAATTTTTTGATTGTGAAGATTTATACAACAATAATTTCTACGAATTATTTGAATATATTATGGATACAAAGTTACAATAATTATGTAATTTCCAAAATATAGTTTTAATTATAATATTTTTTTGAAATAAATTTAAATTTATATTTTAAAAATAAAAAAAACCTTATTTCCATACTATCTTACTATATTAGGCCAATTCTGCATATTTATAAAAACTTGTTGCTTTTTTTAAAATTAAAATTAATTTCAAACCATTTTTCAAATCCTTCAATTGCATCTATTAATACATTTTGCGTAATCAAAAATAAATTGCTTTCATTAAAACTACGGAATTCTAGATATTTATATAAGTATATGGATGTTTATAATTTTACAGCCAATAATGTCAATATATTGTAAATAGTGTAAGTTCAACTTATTATAGGCTTTTTTACATTAAATCAATTTATGCCTTCCATGCCATCACAATCTTTTTAAATGGCACAAAAATACCATGCTGGGGTTCACTGTGCGGAAAAAGAAAGTTTTTATAAAAAAACAATAAGAAATATTAAATCCTTTTTTACCAATCGAAAAATTTCCTTCCATCAATCGTCCCGTCACAATCACCGATTTTATTTGGCAATTGAAGTCCAACGAAATTCGGATCATCATCGGCTGCAGTGATGCCGGCAATGGCCGAAGTTTCAGCTGAACTAACTAATGGTCCAATATAGCGAACGCGTCCGACTACGACCCGGCCATTTTTCGTTATAACTTTGGCCAAATGGCCAGGCTTTAGACATTTCGGAGTTTTTGGCAAAAATGGCAGCGACTGCTTGGATGGGCTGAAATCTATAGATGTTTGAAAACAAATTATTATTTAATGTTAAAATGCTGAATTGATTGGTTTTCTCTTAAATTTTTCTTTTACAAATATATTTTTTTAACAATGTACAGAAGCCCTACCCTACTTTACTTACCTCTCTTGATATCATTTTCCGAACATCGCCTATTATTATTCGAACTGCTACTGGTAGACATTTTTTTCCCCGAACCACCACCATAACTTTCATCAATTCCATCTGTGGATTTTCGAAGGAAATCATCGGCTTCGTCAAGTAGGCTTTCGGTAGAGCCACTGCTATAGCCATGCATGCGTAACATTGACGATCTACTCATGTATCGGCGATGTGGACAAGTACATTCGTGCCTCAAATCGGGCAAAGATCCGCGAACACTTTGATTCAGAGGCTCTTGAAATGTCACTCGAGGATTGTAGTTCATACTTTCCGACGTTCGAATGCCGCCAAAACCATGATTTTGTCGACAAATTGCACATCGTACCGATGGCACACTGCGCGACCGGTGAGATTTGTCCAGCACGTTAGAATATCTTGAGCCTATAAGGTGAATGCTTGTTACGGCTCAAATCCTTTAGTTCTTCGAAAATACTTACCCATTGAGAAACTTTTGCTCGAATCGAACGAATCACCTCGATAACAATAGTAATTATTATCGGTTTGAGTTGTTTGTGTGCCAAAGCTATTTTCATTGACGGTCCATTGAGAAACGCCTGGCGACGTTAGGCTTGTACTTGGAGTTATTCTAAAAAAATAATCTCATAGAAACCTAAACCCTTTAATCACGATCTACATACCCCTTTGTCGAATAGTCCGGAGTTTTTAGATGTTGTCCCTTGTAGTATCCCTTTGTGGATAGTTCTTTATCATTGGTTGTATCGTTTCCATTACTTTCGCCATCTTCTTGACAAAGATGATCGGCCGATCTGGATAATTCAGGTACCATACTTGTGAAGTTAATGTCGCTGAGCAATACGCGTCTTGCCTCTTGTGATTTATCTGAGATTCTATAAATTTTAGAAGAAAATTATTGCAACAACAAAAATTGTAAACGTTCTCGATGATAAAAAAGATGAGAGTATGCTCAAAAGGTCGTGAATGAGTGACCGAAACTACACTAATCTGATTATTAATCCTAATTAGGAAAGAGAAATATGTTTTACTTACTGTAGTGGATATTTACGATAGACGGATCCAGGCGGTGGGATAAATTTCGACGGTAACGTATAGAAACCCTCACCATACCGGCCACCAGCCAAATGGCTTTCCGAACGCCAATGTTCGGGCAAAGCGGAAATCTCAGTTTGTGCTGAACTGCTACGCTTTGGTCCGCCTTTATTTGTGCTATCCTGTAGAATTGGCCTAGGTGACCGTGATGATGGATAATTTTGTGATCGACTGTTTCGTGAAAATTTCACAGCCAATGGACATCGTGTTGCTGTGGCCGAAGTATATCGGTTCTGGGCCATGGCTTCACGATGCATAATTGGTCGATAGGCCGGTGGATTGGGGCATGTATTGCGTCGACCCATTTCCAATATACTCTCTTCAGCTATTCCACATTTAGATATGTCCGTTTCTATGAAAACATTATAGTTTGTCCAACGTCTGCCCAGTGCCGAGGCATTTCCGATCTGTAAATTAGGGATGTAATTTAATTAAAAATTTCACTTATTTGCATACAACTATACCTGATCAAATGTATCAAAACTCTCGTCACGCCGAATGTTTATATCGTCCTTATTGTCCATACTGGTTTCTCTTTCAAAACTTCCCTTATTTGGATCACTAAAACTGTCATTACTCTCCAAACTGTGACCCTTATTTAGGTTTGCCTGTTGCACGGCATTATAAAAGCTACCTTCAGCATTTTCAACGTCTTCGTCCATTTTCTTCTTCTTGGATTTACGATCTAACGTTTCTTGATCCGATGCAATTGCAGAAAAATTTACTAAAACGGGCGTACCCGATGTGCCCGTTTTTTCCCAAGGTTCGTAATCCGATATCGAAACTAAATCTTCTTGTGCAAAATCTTTATCATCAGCTGAAAATATCAATTCAATGTCATCGACTTCTTCGTGATTTTCCGAAGTTGAAGATCGTGTAATTTTTGGATTTTCCGTTTCTTGATTGGAAATTTCTTCGTCGATGGGGGAGGATTGTTCTGCTGCCACTGCCTCTATCGCAGCTGGCCTTTTAATTGCGCTTTTTTCTTCTACGTCGTCGTCAACTTCTATTGACACTAACGATGGATTATCATCGGATTCAGACTCAATATTAATATTTTCAGTCGATTTTCTGACAACGGTTTTGTCGTTGGTATTAATTTTGATATTTTCTTGTGAGGTATATTGGACGTTTACTGTTTCACTATTTTTAGCAGTTGCTTCACCGCTATTTAGTTCATTGTGAGATTCTGATTCTTGTGGGGTTTCGCTTCCTAGAAGTTTGTAAAACAAAATTAGAGTCTTAAAATTTAACAAATTTCAACAACAAAAACTAACAGCCAAATAATCAATATAAATTTTGTTGGTTCTGAAGTAAAGGAGGGAAACGCTACCTTTCAGAGGAGGCGGGGTATACCGATTGTATGCAAAAGTTTTAAAATGCAATATTTTGATGCCCACCTATATACAGGTGGGTGAATTAAAACATTTTGTAGTTTAAACTTAAGGGGTCGTTTCCCCCTCTTACTGCAGAACGAAAAAGTTTGAATTGACCCCTCCCTCCACCACTTAGAGATAGGGGTCTCAATTCTGCCGGTAAACTAGACCTGACGACTATAAAAAAAAGGATATACAGTGGCTTCAAGGTATAAATCTCAATCTACAATGTCTGATAATAATTTACCTGAATTTGTATCGGTCGTCGTAGCGTCCGAACTATTTGCATCCACTTTAATGTTTGACGAGACTTTTATTTTAACATCAATTTTTGAAGCCATTTGCTTACGCGTTTTATCAAATTTTTGTGGATCAGTCAAAATCCTTATGTCTGGCACAATGAGAGAAGATAATTTTGAGGAAAGTTCATTTTTAGCCTTATTTACGTCGTATTTTCCCTTTCTAGATGAGGATTTTAACTTTTTTCTTGGTGATTTGATTACAGGTTTGTGCAGCAGTGAATCTGTTTCCACTGCTTTAATCTCGTTTTCTTTCTTTGTAGCTGCAACTTCTATAGGCCGGTCGTCCTCAAATCGAACTGAATTGGTACTTTTATTGCCAGTCTTCTCAGTACTATCAACTTTATCAACACGTTGTCGATAGACTTTGCCTTCGTCTATGTCACCTTTTATTAGGATTTGTTTTTTTAAATCGTCAATTTCTTTGTGTGCGTCCTCAAGGGCCGATCTAAGTGAGATGACAGTTTGGTGCAGTGCTCTTACTGTGTCAAGTGATTGAAACGCTGCTGAAATATTTTCCAATGGACAATGTTGATGCCGGTCAGCATAGTGACCACAAGCCGGTTCCATTGATGAATGTATCCAACACTCACGTGGTTTTTAAGCGATTCAGCCATACGGGATCTCTATCGTTAAATATGTCTGCAGAAAAAGATTTGTTATTTTAATTTTGTCTATAAAAAGCTAATAAAAACTCGTAAATTTCAATATATCTTCAATATAAAAGTAAAATATTTATAAAGTCTGGGCGATAAATTTGGCTGCAAGGCTTTTTATTGTATATACAACTTTCCTGCTGTAGAACAGATACCGCCAGTATACAATACAACATCGCATATAATTCCAAATCATATATTATTATATAGGCGCAAAGCTATAAAAGTTACATAACTCAAAATTCTATATAGAATTTTCCCAGACAGAAAAGTTATATATATGCATTGTTATAGGCTTTCTTCAGGCACGAAGCTTGAACATTTTCTGTAAGGAAGCACTTTTAAATTCGTTGCGAAAAAATAATGTCTAACCGCAACTTAATTCATTTCAATTATTTGAGTGAGAACAAAATTTGGTTGTTCAAAAATGTATTACATTTTATTTAGGCTTTATTTTCCTGTGGAGAAAAGAAGGATTTGACTTATTTTTTGCTGTTCCATTTCATACGATAAATAATGCACTCATCTCACGCCATATATTTTTATCTCGAAGTGAGAAAAATTATGTGAGAAAAAAAAGCTTAAAAGCTAAAAAAATTATATATGTAACACTACACAGTAGAAAATAAATTGGATAGTTGCCATATAGTGTCTGTGTTACATATTATGAGTTTGAAAAGTCAAGATTTTGATTTCAGAAAAACAATTTTTAAGTGATTTTAGATGGTGCCTCATTAAAATTTACGAATGCGAGAAAATATTTTAAGGAATTTCACAAATTTGTTATTTTAGGGTTGCGGAAGCATGACACCTATGCCATATTTATGGAATATTCGTTACTTCTTTTGTATTCGCAATATCAAAACGCACCATTTTCCAAATTATTATTATCTCAACAACATTATTCTTTAGGCGCCTCTTTTGCCTGCGCCCTACAACTGTGATAAATCCATAAAGCAATTTGATTTTTGTCTTTTTGGCATTCTTCAATTTTGATTCGAGTTTTTTTTTCAGTTAGAAAAAGAACAGAAAATATAATTGTTTCTTAAAGGCAAATTATAATATTTGAAAAGGAATACATTTTAATGAGCTTTTCTATAATATGCTGTGGGATAAATTGCTGGGTTGTGTTTTTTGCTGCGTAAAAAATGCCTAATCCCCAATTTTAATTAATAATGCGGTGGTGAACACTGAAATGTTATTATATGCGTTGCCATCATGTGGAATTATTCAATTAGTCTTTATGCGCGTCTACAATATAGAATTGAAAATTTACTTATTAAAAATTTCCATTTAGGGTTCCTTATTTTATTAAATTATATGTATTTTCAAAAACCCGTTTCACTGATCAACAAAAAAAAAACAATTTGGACTCCACCTTTGATACGATCGTAAATGATGATCATTGCATCAGGTATAGAAAAATAAGTAAAATGGTCCCTCTGCGCTCTCTTATTGGAGTAAAGGACATACGATGATGATATTTTTTCCTTTATATGCTTATAGTAAGATGGTCGATAGACGATAGTCCTTAAGATGTAAACCTATAAAAGGGTACAAAAAATGTGTCCCTATGTGCTAGGAAGCTTAATACCCAAAATATTGTAATCAACTATAAAGTTGTGCAGGGACTCCAGGGAAGGGTCTAGTTTTAAATCTTCTAACAATTGTAATTGCTCTAGAAAATGTAAAAAAAAAGATTTACACAAGATCTAAAAGCTTTTTCTCTAAACGAACTTTTACGTTCTTTATTTTATTTTCTTCTAAACCGCCTCTGCAGACTGTAAAAATCCCCATATATATGTTATACGTACAGGGTGATTCATGGGTGTGAGACTAGTGGAGAGCAAAAGGAGGTGGTGTCGTATCAATCTATCCTTTAAATCTTGTGTTAAATAGTTTTTTTATTTAAACACGATTTTTTTAATTTTTACTTTTTAACTCCTATTGTATGTGAAGGCCTTCTTCCTTACTATAATTGATATAGTGAAAATGGTGAGACCGAATGTCCGCCCTGTAATAATAAAAAGAGTATCCCAACCTAACGTTTTTAGTTGATAAAAAATAACGGTATATTTTGAAAAGTAACCATTTCTAAAATTGAAATGACTCGACTCTGTTTTTTATATTATTTTATTTTCGTTTGCTGCTGCATTTTTTTACGTCTCCACAATCAAATTTAATTTTACATATAGCAACCGACATAGTCTATAGCGACATGTATGTCAGTGGAAGTTTTTTTAAGCTATAATTTTCATGTGTCGTCATGTCTATATTATTTTGCATTGTCTTTGGTTTTGCGTTATATAATAAAACTAAAATAATCGGACACGCTTAACACTCATAGAACGTTTTATTTTCATTTTTGGATCCACTGCTTCAGATTTTGCTCACAATAGTTGAATCACCCTTCGTATTTTATTATATAAATAAATATGCGGTTGGTTATCTCTTGATAAAATTAACAACAATTGCACAATACAATTTGCAAACTTTACGATAAAATGTATAAAATAATAAACTTTTGTTTAACTTTTCTTAATTAACCCAATTAATTTTTGTTTTTTACATTTTCGCAAAACCTTATTGTTTTGTACACAAAACAATATATTTTGTATATATGTAAAATGTATACAAAATTTTCCATTCATATGTGCCTATATATATTATATATAATATATATAAGTTTTCAGTGATATGGTTGGATTAAAGATTAAATATTGCTTTAAACTTTATATATACATTTTACATATATTATATATGTTGGCTTTACTATATATAAGCTTATAAGCTTTCAGTGGCGAGTCGTCTAAAGAACGAGAGAAGGTTATAAGCTCTGCTATTAAAGAAAAGTTCTGCTATAAATAAATCACTTTAAGTATCTATACCACCCAGTGTCGCATATCTAGAAAATTCAAAATGGCAAAAAAAAATTAAATTCGATAATATTCTTTAAAGGATGTTAAGGATTTATGACATGGAATATTATTAAAATTTAGGTTCAGGCTAATCGGTCAACGAAAAGTGAATACTATGCAATATTCTTCTACATTAAAAAATGATGTTGTCTTATAATCAGATTAAATAGAAATAAAAAATAGGTTTAGTCTAAGCCACATTGGGGTAATTTTAATTGATACTGACTAATATATACATATTATACAATGTACGTATATATAAATGCAGCTATCTATACAGCTTTTATTAGTTTCATAAATATTTAAATATTTACTTAACAAGTTTTTAAAGCTTTTCCAATAGAATTTATTAAAGCTCCTGTTGTAACTATAATATACCAAAAATTACCATAAGTGAGTGAACTATGCTTCGGTATAAATTTGCATATTTTCAGCTGTTGTTTTGTTTGCATAGACATTAGACATGCCATTTTTTTTAGTTCTGAGCTATATACATACTACTATACCATGCGTCGCTAAACCACCCCTAAACTATGTATATAGGTAACGTACATAGTATATCTGAAGGCCGATTTTGTGCACATCTTTAGCGATAAAATATATCGCTTACTTCATGTATATAAAGTTTGCGTTCGTATAAAGAACGAGAAGAATATACAACAAAATACACCAAATTCAGTACATTTTACGGAAGATATATCGCTATACATAGTTGTTGGTATAAAGGTATTGCTATAATTCTAAATAACTTTTTTATAAAATGAGTCTTTCAAAATATTTTTATAATGTTATTTTGCATAACATATCACAAACAAAAATTCCAATCCCGAAATATCAGTTTTTGGCCCAAAAACTTTCCGCCATCTTGTTTTTTGTAGAACATTTTTCGGAACACAATAACATTTTTGTTTGATATCCGATTTAAGTGATATTTTTCGTGCAGACACATTTTGATGATGCACAAAACTTTTTTATTTGTTGAAATTTTTTACTACATGCTGCTTATAAAATGTTAATAGGCAGATATGTAATGCAAATTAAAAAAAACATCTTGTCTAAATTATTTTTTTTTTTAATTTTGATATACCTAAGTATATAGAGAAAAAAAAATTTTGTTCTTCGTGCGAACGCACACTTTATACATAAAGTTAGCGATATATCGCTAAATATGTGCTCAAAATCGCCCCCCTGATATTATATATCTACTCGCTATATTGAAAATCAATTTTACATTTTTGTTTTTCCTTTCAGTTTGTATAGATGATATAAATGTAAAGAAAAACCCACACATTTTGTTATTAAACAATTTCCTTCAACATATAGATATAAAGAAATTATACATTGTAATATATGCATACAAAACGTATATTATACGCCAACGCGGCGTATTTTTTGAATAAAAATTATAACAATTTGTCTATTTCGTTAAAATGCTGCGGATTAATTCTTGCTAAAAATGAAATTCAAAAGAATTAAAGTCCTGAATAATATTAATTTGTTTTATGCCATTTGTAATTTGTTTAAATTCAGGAGAATAATTATAAATATTTTTAGGTAAATTATATCTTATTTTCGGAGCATGTCCTAGCACCAAAAGTGCCTAGCATCGAATTTCCTAGTATCGAATTTCCTTGGACCGAATTGCCTATCACCGAAAGTGCCTAGCATCGAATTACCTAGCACCGAAAGTGCCTAGAGTCGAAAGTGCCTAGCACCGAATTATCTAGCATCGAAAGTGCCTAGCACCGAATTGCCTATCACCGAAAGTGCCTATCACCAAAAGTGCCTATAGCGTCGAAATGTCCAATGTTTAGAAGAAACAATGTTAATAGAGTGTTATGCTTATGCCTTCGGGCGTTATGTTCGTTTTTAACTTAAGGTTTTCCTCTAAATATTAAAAAAAGTATATGTTGGTTATCACCAAAAGTGCCTATAGCGTCGAAATGTCCAATGTTTAGAAGAAACAATGTTAATAGAGTGTTATGCTTATGC
>JANSTW010009007.1:0-15959 GCA_027564275.1 Diadocidia ferruginosa | reverse complement strand
TATTTTTCGACCACTTTTTTCAAACAATTCGTATGGGAGCCCTACCTTTCCTTGGAGCTATAGACCCCAAATGCAGTCCCAGAGTATGGGACAACTAAAAACTTACCCTCACTAAATTTTGGCCAAATCCGTTAACTGACAAAAAACTTTCTCTATATGCTCA
Organism: Diadocidia ferruginosa; assembly: GCA_027564275.1. Taxonomy (NCBI): domain Eukaryota; kingdom Metazoa; phylum Arthropoda; class Insecta; order Diptera; family Diadocidiidae; genus Diadocidia; species Diadocidia ferruginosa. The sequence continues at coordinate 15,796 of JANSTW010009007.1, read as the reverse complement.
TATTTTTCGAGAATTGTTTTCAAAAAAAATCGTATCGGAGCCCCCCCTTCCCTTGGAGCTATAGATTCCAAATGCAATCCCAGAGTATGGGATCACTAAAAACTCACCCTCACCAAATGTTGGCCAAATCCGTTTACTGGTGTAAAACTTTCTTGTGTCTGATATTTTGCGGACGGACGCACGGACGGACGGACATTTTTTCTCGTTTAATTTTTCTGAATCAATTTGACCATTTTGACCTAAATTAATATGGATTTTTTTGTATGTATAGTAAAAGCAAAAACACTTTTTTCCCGAGGTACATTTTTCGTGTAAACTAGTGTAATCTGTGGTACAACTTACTATACAGCAGCGTCCTATATGCTTTGTGGGGTAAACGTAATACTACTATACATATTATATAAACCAAAGTTTTAGCAAAAAACATGATAAAAGGGTTTTGCTTGTTTGGGTGGCTATTTCCATATAGAAACTGAAGCCAGAACTTATTTTACATTTTATGTGTTGCACCATTGGGATGGATATATGTAGGTCCTGGCAGGTTGAGTGGTAGCGTAAGAAGCTTTAGCGAACTTTATCTTTCTTATATCGCGAAAGAGAGGTAATCGCAATTTCTTTTTTTAAATTTATCTGTAGATCTGCCCATCTCTAAAATATAGCTGCCAGAAGAAAGGAGAGAAAAAGTAAAAAAAAAATCGACTTTTCGGTTATCTGGATGGATTTGCTACTTTCTGAAAACTACATTAATTGAATGATATAACTTTAAAGAAAATCGGGTTATTTACCCAGAAAAATTAATTGACAAAGCGTTACTGGTGCCCCAATGGTCGTCAAAGGCATAGAAAAATTACAAAAGAAACGAAGAAATTTTGAATTTTGTCCTTGCCCGCCTTTTTGCATATTCGCTGAAGAAAAAAAATGGCCAGACATTCAACTAAAAGTTTAAACAACAACGCATGCGCAAAAACTTATATCTATATATATTTTATGCGAAAGGACGGTTCTTTTGTAATTTTTCTATGTCAAAGGGCTAAGTGTTTTTTTTAAGTATTTTGGTTATTATTACTTTGTTATTATATTGTAATTTTTTTTTATTGGAAATCGTTGTTGAAAAGTTGATTACCAACATTTGAATACCAAGAGACAACGGTCCTAAATTTATAAAATGGTTATCAAATAGACAAGAAAAAACAAACTTTATCATTTTCGATTTGTAATTTTACGAATTTGTTTTTTTTTTTCAATAAAAATTTCCAACAAAATAAATATGAAAATTTAAAAAAAAATCTACTTAATTTAGTATATATATAGTAGTCTGCACTGAGGTATTGTACTCTTTTACTCTTGAATTTAATTATAGTTATTAGTAGTTGAGCAATATAATTTACTACTAAATGTTTAAATTTCAGTATCCTGCAATAATTAGAATTGTGAATTGCAATTACATTCCTGCAGTCCCTACATAATATATTACAATATTTTGAAAATTTAAAAAATAAACATACAAATTTTAATTTTTAATTAATTTATAAATCTATTTTTTGTGTATGTGTGGTGGCTCTTTTCGTATATAGTTAAAGGTTTCTAGTCAATAATTGTATTTTTTAGAAACTAGAAATTGAAAAATTATTACTAAATAGCAGAGAAGATGAAGAACGAAAAAAAAAACGAACACATACAAGTGAATCAGTCTTTTTTGAGGGGCCAGAATCACTGAAAAAAAATTAAAATTAAATTCAGAATTTAAAAATTTGAAAATTTCTACTATACCTCTTCCTTAATTGAGGGTATGCCATTAAATAGCAGCTGCTCTGTATGTCCATTAAAAACTAATTTGTTTGGTGTTGATCGAATTATCGTCGCATGTCCATTGGCTAAAATTTTCGACGGTGTATGTGGCATAGCGTCCGATTCAGGTGAGGCTGGCGGACTTATAACATCGACCAATGTCTTTTTAATTAAATCAACTATTTTCTCACCATTTTCCATCAATGTTTCATCCGATTTCGCATTTATTTCACCATTTTCTTTTGGCGTTGTTTGTGGTATGATGATGGTGGTTGCTGTGGTTGGGCTACTTTCGCAATCCTAAAATTTAATACAACAATGTGTTAAATTTTACTTTAGTTTAAAATTGATTCCTTTTCAATAATTACAACATCGATTATAGTAATAGTAGTTGAACTGTACGCACGTTATTACACATTTATTTGTTTTGGAAAATTTAATTTTCATTTTACAGTTTTTATCAACTATTTGTGTATGTGTATGTTAATAAAAGCTCACTAACAAGAAGAAAAAAATACGCTAAAATTAAATTATTTTGTAAGGCTAGAAAATTATGGGTTTTAGCTTCTACAGGTAAATATTTTTTATGTTTTTGGTTAATAGTTGTTTTAGAATATGCTTTTCATATAGGTCAGTCAAAAGTATCAGTTTTGGACTACTTAACTCTTCGATAATGCGTGAAGTTTAATAAAAATGTTCTGATGATGGTAATAAATACTAGACGAAACGTTTCGTTTGATAAAAATTTGTATGAAATGCAGAAGTACGATTTCGATGAAATTTACAATTTATAGAAAACAGTAAAAAATAATTTTTATACATTTACGATTCTTATTGATGAAAATTACGTGTTTTCGTTTAAATAAAACACATCACTTCCAAAAGTGTACGAATCCTCGTAATTTTCATCTATTAATAAAATTATGATGACATTTCAAGAAATTTTAATTCTAAAATTTGATGAAACTTTTTACTTTTTTAGAAAATTAATGAAATTTCAAGATATTTTAATAATATTTTGATGATATTGCAAGAGATTTATTTAATAAAATCTAGATGAAATTCTAGGATTTATATTAAATGTTGTTGCAACTTAATTGAAAATTAATTAAACTTTAAGATATTTTAATAAAATTAGAGAAAATTTTTGAAAGTTCTTACGACTTGCTGAAATTCAAAGACCAAGACAATTTGTAATTTGTACGGTAATTTAAAATGATTTTAAATAAATATTGTTCACTTTAAATAAAATTTGATGAAATTTTTTGCGACATTATAAATTTAAAAAAAATCCAATTTTAATAAAATGTTATTGAAATTGTAGGACTTTAAGGTTTCGATGAAATTTCTGTTAATAAATTAATAAAATTAATAAAATTTAATTAAAAAAAAATTGAAATTGGAGATCTTCCTAATTTAATAATCATTTTGACAAAATTTCTAGAGATTTTATAATAGAATTTTGACGAAATTCATTTGATTAAATTTTGTTAAGCTTTTTATGAAAGTTTTGAAACTTTTTTTTTATTTCTTTTTATTAAATTTGTTTATTAATAAAATTATTTTTATCATTTTATTAAATTACTTGCGATATTATAAAATTTGATAAAATTTCAAGAGATTTTAATAACATTTTAATGAAATTTCAATAAATTTATAATATAATTTTGATGAAATCCAAAGTTTTATTAAATTTTCAGAAGATTTCCATGAAAGTTTCGAAACTTTTTTTTATTTAATCCAGAGTTCAAGATATTATTATTAAATTTACGAAAATTTCAAAAGATTTTTTGATAGCATTTTGTTAAAAATTTAAAAATTTCTTAAGACAAATTATTGAAATATCTTGCGACTTTCATAAAAAATTTATGAAATTTCAAGAGATTTTAATAAAATGTTGAAAGTTCTTGCACCATGATGACATTTCAAGAGATTTTAAAATCTATGCAAAAAAAAATTGATGAAATACTAAATTTATATTAAATTTTCAAAAGGTTTCCAGAAAAGTGTTAAAACCTTTTAAAAATTTTGATGTAATTGTGGAACATAAAAATTACATACATTTCCACAGATTTTTTGATAAAACTTTCTTAAAATTTCAAAATGTCTTGATAAAAGCATTGAAATTTCTTGCGACTTTCATAAAAAATGATGAAATTTCAAAAAAATTTATTACAATTTTAGAAAATGCTGAAATTTCAATTTTTTTGCGAATTTCATAAAAAATTGATAAAATTTCAAGAGATTTAAATCAAAATTCACAAAATGTTGAAAGTTCTTGCGACTTGAATAATATTTGAAGAGATTTTATAATTAAATTTAGATGAAATTTCAAGATATAAAATTTTGCAGAAATTTTAACCGGTTTTTTTGATAAAATTTTCTTGAAATTTCAAAATACACTTTTAGAAAATGTTGAAAGTTCTTGCGACTTGAATAATATTTTGATGAAATTTTCGGAGATTTTTTAATATAATTTAGATGCAATTTAAAGATATAAAATTTGCAAAAATTATTTGATAAAATTTTGCTGACATTTTCAAATTTCTTGGAATTTCCAAAAAAATGTATGAGATTTAAATAACATTTCCGAAAATGTTGAAATTTCTTGCGACTTGAATAATATGTTGATGAAATTTGAAGAGTTTTTATAATAAATTTTTTCTTTAAATTTCAAAATTGCATGCAAATTTCACAAAAAATTGATGAAATTTCAATAAATTTTAATAAAATGTTAGAAAATGATGACATTTCAAAAGATTTTAATAAAAGTTCTTTCAGATTTATTTAAAATGATTATGAAATTTCAAGCGTTACATTTAATTTTCAGATAAATTCGAAAAATTGATGAAATTTCAAAAAAATTTAATACCACTTTAGAAAATGTTAAAAGTTCTTGCGACTTGAATAATATTTTGATGAAATTTGAAGAGATTTTATCATAGAATTCAAGATATAAATTGTTAAAATTTTTTTTTTAATAAAATTTGATGAAATTAATTGCGACATTATAAAATTTACAGAAGATTTCGATGAAATTTTTTGCAACTTTATTAAAAATTGATGGCATTTTAGGAGATTTTAATGAAAATTCTCTTAATTTTTAAAATTTTGATGAAATTCCAAGTATTTTATTAAGTTTTCAAAAGATTAAAATTTTAAAACTTTTTAAAAATTGAATGATATTCCCAAATATAAAATTTGCAGAAATTTCAACCGTTTTTTTAAATAAATTTTTCTTGAAATTTCAAAATTTCTTGATAAAAGCTATTGAAATTTCATGCGAATTTCACAAAAAAAATGATGAAATTTTAAGAAATTTTAATAAAATGTTTGAAAATGACATATCAAAAGATTTTATAATAATTTTAGAAAATGTTGAAAGTTGGTACGACTTGAATAATATTTTGATGAAATTTTAAGAAATTTGTTTATTAAAATTTTGTTGAAATTTCAAAATTTCCTAATAAAAGCTATTGAAATTAAAAAAAAAAATTATTGAAATTTCAAGAAATGTTAATAAAATGTTAGAAAATGATGACATTTCAAAAGATTTTAATAAAAGTTTATAATTTTTTTTAAATTATTATGAAATTTCAAGAGATGCATTTAATTTTCAGATAAACTCGATGATATTTTTGCAATTTTTAAAATTAAATAAAAAATTTCAAAATATAGAATTGTGATCAATTTTCTAGATGTTTTTTAATAAAGTTTTGATGAAATGTCAAATTTTTCGCAAAATTTCAGAGAATTTTCATGAACATTTTGTCAATTTTAATTTTTTAAATATGTTAGCAGATATCTTGATGAAAGTTCTAGTGATAATTTAACAAAATTTTAAAGAAATTTCAATAATTTACATATTTCACATTAAAAAAAAAATCTCCAATGATTTCGATGAAAATGTGAATACATTTTTATTAATTTTTCTGAGAGATTTTAGTCAAATTAACAATAATTTTTAAAATCTGATTTTATTTACTTTATGTTAATCAGGAGTCTATTGCAAAATTGTATTAACATTTTAGCACACTTTAAGAAATTACTTTTATTAATACAAGACTTAAATAAATTCTTTGTAAAAAATTTAAAAAAAAAATTGATGAAAATCACATTGTATTGTAATCATTTAGTTTCGCAGGATTTAAGGCAAATTAATTCTTATTATATTTTTACATTTTTGTTACGTTTGCCAAGTTCACTTGTGTTTTTGCAAAAAAACATTTGTTAGCAAGATTATGTTAATAATTTTGTTCTATTTTTGACCGATTTAATCAAAATATAATTTTTCTATTTTAAATTATTTAATTATTATTATTAAATAGTTATACACCTAAAAATTAGTATTTTTGTAATCTATATACTTTTCGGATTATTTTTAAAAAATACTACAAATTAAAAATATTACTCCTAACTATTTTGTTATTAAAAAATATTAATTTCAGTTAAAAGAAAATCCTTTAAAAAACATCATATTAGAAGCGATAGTAATATTATGATGAATATGATTAATTGCCTAAATGCAAAAGCGCATAAATAACAAAAACGATCATTTTAAGAAAATCAAAATACAAAATTCATCAACTAAATATTATATAATACTTACGAGATAATTAATATACGAAACATGTTGTTGAATATATGAAAAAAAAGAATAATTCAAATATTTATGCACTTTTGCAAGTAAACAATAGAAAATTTATGATTTTTTATAAAATATTAGACTAAACTATTTGAAAAAAATGCCAATAACAAAAATAAATTGATAATTCTAATGTTTAAAATGATTTATATCTAACTATATAGTAAACGACAGTTTAAATTTTATCACAGAGTAATATTTCTAGATTATTAAAAGATACAGACGCGACTGATTGATAGTCAAGATACAACATTATGATTTGAAATCGGAATTGACTATTTGTTTTAATTATTTATTGTCGAGGTATTTCTTTGTTGAAAATTATTTACTTTTAAATAATACAAAAATCCAATTGACTTTTCCCATTATAAAACTAATAAATACAAATAGATTTTTTCAGCATTATTTCTACTTTTCTATATTTTAATTAAAATAATAATCAATCGCGACCTTAGAACAATAAAGTTCAAATTACAAAGATATAACTAACGGAATTTCATATATTAGTTAGAACTCTGGTTGTTCTAAAGTCGCAAAACAGAGTTTTTTTTTTAATTTTAGGACACAAAACGACATTATCTATATAAATTTAGCTCGACCATAAAGGATTGGTACAATATAATTGTTAATTAATTAGCACTAAAAATGGTTCCGTTTAAAAATAAATAAAACTCTTTCCGCCCAATAAATGCTAGTCAGTTATTCTACAAGAGAAAACAAAAAATCATAAAACTTTTCAATTCTACATTTTCACAATTTCGAATCAAATGAGTAAAAATAGCGAGGTTTGAAAAAAAAAATCTATTTTCCCCCTTCTCTCTAAACACAGAATCTAGCTTATTTTTCACAGTTAGTTAAATTTTTTTCTTAAGATGATTGTAGTTTTTTTTTGTTTGTGTCTCTAGAAGTCGACTTACGACAATGAACAGCACGATATCGCCAGTATACAGCGCGAAAGGCTTGCCAAACTCCCTCCAAGAATTTAATTTAATAATTTTATTTATCAATTTTGTTCGTTTGATGGATTTTTTTTTGCAAGTGTAAATATGATAAATTTTTGGTTAAATTATAAAAATGTTTTAATATTACAAAATATGTGATGGATGAAAACGATCGGAAATGATGTATAAAGAATAGAAGAAATGATTTTTATTATAAAAGCAATAGAAAGAAAAAATCAAATTGTTAAAAGAATTTATTTAGAAAATGGGAAAAAAACTAATTTACCTTTTTCAGTTGTGGCGGTGGAACGGACAAATGATATTTATCTTGACAAAATGTACGTAATAATTCTATGCCATCGTCACGTTTCTCACCGCCGTATCGATGTTCCCAGGCATCCAACAGCCGATTATAGTAACGAGGACTCTCCATAAAATGAAGATATTTATGTGTTGTTTCGGACGGACATATTCTCTCTAATGGCCCACTGCGGGCTAATTCATCTTCGGTTATCAACAGACATCGTACATCATCGGGAGTGAGATCTTTTAATATTTCGTCTAAGTACTGAAAGGAAAAGAAAATGCTAATTTCCACAAATTCTACATAGGTTTCATGAACCAAACTTACATCTTCCCTTGTGGCAACAGTACGATGTGTGAATTGATTGTGTTTTGAACGTTCGGCTTTTGATAAATTTGTAACAAATATTCGTTTGTCATGACATAAGTTGCCGGCTAAACCTTGTTCGGTCATAATTTCATGTTGTTGAGCTAATGGTATGCGGGGTGGAACCTTTTGAAAACCATAAAATTAAAACAAAATCTAAAATTCTTCCCAGCCACCAAATCCTACCTGATATAATGATGTGTTGAGCAATGCTTGCACCAATGGACCTTTAACGTGCAAATCCAACGGTGAAGCTGAATGTAATGATGGCGAAATGTTTACCTCCAGCAGCCACGGTATTAATTCCGAATCTAATATAACGTCAATGCCAAACAATTCGAAACAATTATATTTACTACCCATATTTATTTTGGTCAATTGATTTATGGCATTTTCACCGGCCAATATTGTTCGCAGCACAAGATTACGCAAGGCTGCCCACAGAAGCTTTGTATTCACACCTTGTTCGGCTAAATGATTCCATAATGATTTGACTGTCCATTTGTGTCCCTTGCATGCGGTCGCATCTTCATTATTGGAATAATTGGTTGAAAATTTGTTTATACTATAGTTGGTCAAATGCATATATCGATCGTGAAGTGTGTCCGATTTTTCGCTGTATTTAACTGAAGAGAAGAAATTTTTCTTTTAATACAATTTCAACTGAGTTTTTGGAAAGTTGAGTTCAATTCCCCGGTCTGAACGGATTTTTTTTTAATTTTGCCAATAATTATTTCAGAGTTCCGAAATAAGAAATTATAGCATTTTAAAAAGCACGCAAAATATTTTATAAAATTGAAATAAATAATTATTTCGGAAGTCATGCAGTCCTCATTCGGAAATTCCAGAAATTATCTCAAAAATCAGAAATCTTTAATCAAAAATCTTCAATCAGAAATCATTTAAAAAATCACGGATATCAATTAAAAAACTGGAATAATTTCGGATACCAGAAATCATGGCGATTAGAAATCATTTGGAAATTTCGAAAATTATTTCAGAAAAAAATCCTGGAATTGAAAAAATATTAAGAAAATCATAAATTACTTGTGGAATCACAGAAATCGATAATAATAATTTGAAAATCGGAAATAATTTCTGAAATCAAATTTCATTTGAAAATCTCTGAATATTATTTCATGACTGAAAATTGATTTCTACATCATAAATCATTCTTCGAAACATACAAATTATTTAAAGAATTTCTAAAATCGAAAGTAGTTTCAGAAATCAAGTAAATAAATCGAAAAAACAGAAATATTTTCGCTAATGGGAAATCATTTCGAAAAACTGAAATAATTTAGAAAATCACTGGATCTTTTGTTCGGTAATCAAATTATTACAGAAATTCCAAAACCTAATTTCGGAAATCAAAAATCATTTCACAAATCCGTAAAATTTACGGAATTTTCGTCGAAAATTATTTCAAAATAACAAATACTTAATATTAAAAATACTCATTTCAGAAATCGCTAAATTTAAAAATCGATAATCATTTCTGAAATCAGATTTCGTTTGAAAATTTCAAATATTATTTTAGAAGTCATAAAACAAAGAAAAATTACGGAGATCTGACTGAAATTTGATTTCTTGCATTAGAAATAATTTCATAAAATCGAAATTATTTATTTAAAAAATTTCTAAAACAAATGTCGTGTTTTCTACAAACAGAAAACACGAAAATAATTAAAAAAACGAAAATCTTTTCAAAAATGTCGGAAATCATATTGAAGAAAAGAAATAATTTCGAAAATTACAGGATATTTTTTTCGGAAATCTTAGAAATTATTTTGAAAATCATACATCATTTCAGAAATCCTAAAAACCTGATTTCTGAAGTCAAAAATCATTTCACAAATCGTGTAAATTTACGGAATTTTAGTCGAATTTAAAAAATAGCAGATGAAATATTAATAAATTTTCATTTCAGAAATCGCTCAATTCGAAAATCGAAAATTATTCCTGATATCAGATTTCGTTTGAAAATCTTAAAAATTATTTCTGAAGTTATAAAACAGAAAAAAATCACGGAAATCTGACTGAAATTTGATTACTTGCATTAGCTTTTTGATTTCTGAAATGATTTACGATTTTCGAAATAATTTCTAAGATTTCCGAAAAAAATATCCTGTAATTTTCGAAATTATTTCTGTTCTTCAATATGATTTCCGATATTTTCGAAAAGATTTTCTTTCTTTTTTCAAATGATTCCTTGTTTTCTGATTGTAGAAACGACTTTCGATTTTAGAAATTCTTGAAATAAATAATTTTCGTGTTATGTGAAATTATTTATTTCAAGAATTTCTAAAATCAAATGTCGTTTCTCAATCAGCAAACACGGAAATAATTTGAATAAAAAAAAAAACAAAAGTCTTTTCGAAAATGTCGGAAATCAGAAATAATTTAGAAAATTACAGGATATTTTTTTTCATAAATTTTAGAAATTATTAATTTATGGTCATAAAATAAAAATCAATTCGAGAAAATCCTGAAACTAACAGAAATAATTTCGAGTAACATAAAATATTTCGGATCGGAAATCACAGATATCATTTTGGTAATCAGAAATCGAATTTCGAAAATCGAAAATTATTTCTTAAATTAGAAATCAATTCAAAAATATAAATGATTTGGGAAATCAGAATTTTCGAAACAAAAATTAATTTCGAAAATAAGAAATCAATTCAGAAATCATGAAAATTTTAAAACAGGGATATCATTACGAAAGTAAGAACTATCATGAGACAACATTTAAATTTTTCACGAAAATTAAAACGCATTTACGCATAAATCATTTCGAAAATAAAATTTTCGATAATCATGGAATACATTAAACCAATCAGATTACATTTTTCTAGTCGTTTCACCTGCTATCGTAAAACGAAAGAAATTTCGGGCTTCTTTAAAAAATAAAAAAAAAATGTCTTGAAAGTATTTACTAGTTTTTCGCCACTAGATAATCCTAATGCGAACATTAATTTTCTAAATAATCGTTTTCTACATTATATGATCCTTAAAACAGCTGAATTAATCGATTTTTCTTATATTATGTTCAATTTGCCACAAACTAAAATATCTTAAACATATCAAACACGCACAATAGCAGTTATAAAACATATATCATTGATTGATAGTTTTTCTATTTATTACGTTTTACATAAACGACAATGATGATGACAATGCGTGTATGGCATTGACATATTATTATTATCATTAGTACACACCAAATAAAATATTATTGTAAAACAGAAAGTAAACAGAATTAGAAGAAAAATAAACGAACAAAAAATATTTGGCATCTATTTGAAAAATAATTAGAATCATGTATAAAGGTGAATGACCTCAATTAATATAAAATCAATAATTAGATTGCAATATCATTTGTTAAACAAAATAACAAACATATTTTTGACGATGATTCATAGACGTAGAGGCGAATAAAATATAAACAAGGATATGTTATTAAGTCGGATATTAGAATAGAAAATTGTGTGTCATTGAGACAAATCTTTATATTCGATTCTGACAAAACTAAAATATTTTAAATATATCAAATTGAATAATTTTTTTTAGCCAGGTGGACTTAAAGCAATAGGTTAAGGGAGCTCGATTTGAAAAATATTTTCTGACGAGCCGAATAGTGACGTGATTAAATTAATTAATCAGAAACCGTTTAGGCGGCGAAAATTCGGCAGAGCAAATAAAATAAATATGACTCATATTTATTGTTCCGATCATTTTTCTGTACGTCAGGAAACAAAATTCGGATCGAACTGTAAATCTTAAGGACGATTTACAGTTCTACGAGAACAATTTTTGGTTTGCAAAACAATATTACACTCAGCCAAAATTTCAACGACCAAATGGTTTCGAATTATTGGATTTGATTTTGTACCGGACAAACACAACCAGAAACCATTTGGTCGTGAACAATTCGGTTAAACAAAATAAGATTTCAGATTGGTTTATTTGAGGGTGAAACCACTAGCAAATATGTTGTCCCATAATTTATGATTTCCGTTATTTCCGAATAGATTTCTGATTTCCGATTTCTGATTTCCGAAAATGATTTATTATTTCCGAAATGATTTCTGATTTCCAAAATGATTTCTGATTTCCGAAATATATCTGTGATTACCGAAAATAATTTCCGATTTCCGAAAATGATGATTTCCGTGGTTACTAAAAATATTTTCTGATTTCCGAAATTATTTCTGTGATTTCCGAAATTATTTCTGATTTCCAAAAATTATTTCTCATTTCCGAAAATTATTTCCGATTTCCGAAATGATTTCCGTGATTACTAAAAATAATTTCTGATTTCTGAAATTATTTCCGTAAGTTCCGAAATAATTTCTGATTTCCTAAATTATTTCTGATTTCCGAAATTATTTCTGATTTCCGAAATTATTTCTGATTTACGAAATTATTTCTGATTTCTGAAATTATTTCCGTAATTTCCGAAAATGATTTCCGCACCCTTGTCCCATGTAAATGGTTTCTCCTTCGGGTTTATTCGATCATCTTTCTTTTCGTCAGAATAAAATTTCTGATCGAACTAAAAATGTTGTCCCATAATTTATGATGTCCGTTTCCGTTATTTCCGAATAGATTTTTGATTTTCGATTTCTGAAATGATATGCTGTGATTTCTGATTTCCAAAAATGACTTATTATTTCCTAAATGATTTTTGATTTCAGAAATGATTTCCAAAATAATTTCTGATTTCCGAAAATATTTCTGATGTTATATCTGATTTCCGATATTAGTACCGTAAATTCCGAAATGATTTCCGATTTCCGAAAAGGATTTCCGCACCCTTGCCCTATGTAAATGGTTTCTCCCTCTGGTTTCATCTTCGATCATCTTTCTTTTCGTCCGAAAAAAATTTCTGATAGAACTGAAAATGTCGTTAAGATTTGAATAGAAAAAATTTTGAGCGCCAAAAAAATGATCTCAATCAAAATATCGGCGTCCAATTGGCTTTTGATTGGTTGGTCTGATTTTCTGGCGGCCAAACATTTTTCTGCTCTCTCGAATTGTAAATGTTAATTGAGAATTGACGGAGAATAATAATTTTTACCACATTTTCCTCCACAACTTACCAGAAGCAAATCGTGCCAAACCATCCGTATGCATATAGACTCTTAATGGATTTATAGATGTTACTAGAACGTAAAGTCTCAAATCGAATTTACTGCCGTTTATCAGTAGCGGACGATCAACATATCTAAAAGCAAAAAAAAAATCGTAAAAACAGAACAAAAATTTAAAATGCCCAACGTACTTTTGAACAATTAATGGTTTTCGTTTTGGTATTTGTGACCAACGATTTACAACTTTGATGCCAGTGCCCCGTGCCGACGCCGGTGGCTTTATTATCCATTTGACATTACGTTGACTATATTTTGGCCATATTTTGCGTAATTGCTTTATATCACTGGGTATGACATAGGTGCGTGGCATAAAACCGAATTCTTTCTTACCATGTCGCGCCATCAACGTTTGCAGGTTACGCCACACTCGGTCTTTGCGACCGATTTGAAATGAGCCCGGTATGTGATTGATTTTCTGGTATGAGCGAACCGTTTTGAACAGTGGACTTTTCATATGTTTTCCCCAAACTCCCATCCAATCATTCGTTTCTAAAATAATATTTAAGATTTTGTTTAAAAAAAAAAAAGAAAATCCAAAACAAATTTAACAAAAATATCAACAACAAAAATTGAAAGAAAAAAAATAATCGATAAAATACGAAAATATCCGAAAATTATAATTATTATTCGTTATCTGGAAAAACTTTGCTTAGAAATATCATCCAAAGACTTATTTTATTGAAAAAGCAAATTGAAAAATAACTTGATCTTTGGATGAAAATACAAAAAAAAAACGGCACCTACCACCATCATCACCAGACGACGATCCCTCTTCGGCAAGTTCGTCATCTAAAGTCAAATTTTAATTTATATAAAAACAACATTTTAAACAATACAATTTTTTCAAAACAAACACAAACAAATTAACTTATAATATTGAAGCTATAAAATATTAGTCCCTTAAATATAATTTAATGACAATATAATGACACGTGATGATGGTTTGTAGATGCATTTTTTATTGTACATCGTCGCGTCGTCAATGAAAATGAAACAATATCATCGCTTTGCAGGAGAAGTTGAGAGATTTTGCAAATTTCGGTCATGCAATTTCAGTTAAAAACAGTTAAAACACGAGTAACTTTTATCATATTTCTTATGAGTTATGAATTTATTCGATAAATAAAATTTTAATATTCGAAAACAATAAAAAAACGTTAATTTTAATGAAAAGTGTTAAAAAACATTCCAAAAAGCTTAAAACACTTGTTGAATTTAATTTTAAAAATAAAAATAAAAAACTTACTGCGAAGCAATCGAAATCCCGAATTGGACAGAACTTTTCGGATGACAATCGGTGTAATTGTGGTGAGTTTCCATTTTAACACTTTCGCAACTGCCGGTGGCATTGGCGGTCCTTTTTCGGTGTGCGAAGCAAATGTTATGTACGGCGGAACGTGCGGAAAGAGACTGGCGGCTAATGGAGCGGTTTTTACATACTTGCCAACCACACACTCGGTTGTCATCGATGGATCTGTTAGCTTTCTATGTTCATTTGTTCCATTTGTTTGTTTGTTAATACTATCTTCTAGGTCAGACAATGAATCGTTACATTCATCCTCAGCAGTGCCTACGAAAAAATAATTGTATTGTAGATTGAATAATTTTTTAACATTTTTACACTCAGTAACTTCCAATTTTGACAAAAAAAATATATAACTAATACATTTTTGTCCATGTCCGAACAGTTTTTAAAAAACGTACGACTAAAAGAAATTATGTCCCATGATATTACGTATGTGGTTTCCCCCTCGAAAAAACCCGTTTTAAGTAGAATAAAATGCCCCAAAATTTCCTAATATACCCTAAATTTTGTTTAAATTATTTTCTTGAGTAAATTTTAAATCCTAACTACTACAGGGTGGGTAGGTTTTTACTTTTTAGTGGTCTCGATAGTGGTCCTACTTTATGCGTTTATTTCATTTGGCATAAAAAAAAATTGCAAAATTATTGCAAATAATATAAAAAAATTAAAATTCTAAAAAAAATATAGACACAAACTTTATCCGAGGGTATTTAGGAACCCGCTGTTGATTACGGTAGAAAAAATAAAAACAAAATGGTGGATTCAATATGTCGGTCAAAAATTATTTAAAAAAGTAATATTATAAAGTGAAATTGCATGGTTTTAGAAAGAGCGGATTTTATTTTTTTAATTCAAAATAACTTAAACCCAAGAATCAAAGTGGTAAAAAAAAAATTCAACTGTCAAGTTTAAAATTCAAAATGGCGGCTTCAAATGGTAAGCAAAAACAATTAAAATTAATAATGTTAAGTAAATTTCTATAAAAAGAGTTTAAACAGTCAACATTTAAAAATGGCGGTTTCAATATGGCGATTAAAAACAATTAGTTACTAACTTTAAGAGTTAATGATACTAATGCAAGGGGTAATTTTGATGCACGTTTGAGCCCTAATCTTTTGAAGAAATGTTATAATTTTTTGCTGGCAAGTTTTTTTTTTAATTCCTATTATATTTTATGAAATTTTTTAAAATCATTTTTTTTAATTATACGGCAGTAGCAGCTGACATTTCAAATTTCTAATCTCACAAAATAACAGTTTTGGTGTATTTTTTTCATTTTAGGCCGTCCAT
>JANSTW010008896.1:0-15961 GCA_027564275.1 Diadocidia ferruginosa | reverse complement strand
CTTAATGAAATAGATGCTCTCTTTCGTGTTCGTATTATTTTTATTAACAAACTTGTTAATTTTTGGCACTTACAAGGTCAACAATTCCGATTACCATGGGTGGAAAACAAATACATTGATTTATATCGACTTCGTAAGGTTGGTATTTAAGATTGGTTTATTTTTTTAATTAAAGTTGTTTTAGTTAAAAAAATGTAATCGATTTTGAATTTTTTTTTGTATAAAATATAATTTATAAACTATTTTTTTAATTGTATTCTATTACGTTTAAAATGAATTATTTTTCTAACTCGTGTTAAAAACAAAGTGATTATAATAAACACGTTAAATTTAAAATTTTTTTAGCAAATTACCGTGAGAGAACCTAATTTTGGATAAAGGGAAAATAAGTACAAGAAATAAGTTGATTAACTTTATTGGAATGAATTTTGATGAATTCTTTCTAGGCATTGTTATAAGTTTTTTGGTTAAGAAGAATTGTTTATTGTAAAAAGTTGTTTAATTGTGTATATAATTTTTTCTTTATTTTACTATGTTTTAAAGAGTTATATTACTAAATTAATCAGGCTGTTGATTTATAAAACTTGATGAGTACGTTCGCAAAACCTTATTCAGGATTTCATTATTACCTAATAAGTCAAAATTACAGCACAGATCATTAATTTATTATTTAGTTGGTTGAAGAATTTGGTGGCTTGAAGAAAATTAATACTGAGAGGAAATGGTCTCAAATTGCTAAGCAACTGGGCTTTAAAAATTCTAGTGCATCTAGTCTTAAACAAAATTATACCAAATGGGTTTATCCTTACGTTAAAAGTATAGAAAAAGTGAGTTTGTTTGTATATAAGCATTAGCCTTTATATTTTATGGGATTTTATAATGAATTAAATTTTAAGTCATAAACTTTATTATATATTTTTTAGCTATCTTATAACTTTTGTTGTAATTTCTAGGTAGAAGATGAGGACGAAAAAGACAAAAATACTCTAAATCCTTCTAGCAACATAAAATCGGAAAAGTGTAGTGTATTGAATCAAACACAAATGCGTCGTAAATCTGGAAGAATGATGGCTGGACTTAAACAAAAGCCGTTACCTTCAATTGGTTTTTTTTATGAGGAAAAAATATACGTATTTTAGCTTTTTTGTTTTTTAGCCTTATAATTTGGTGTACAGAAATTTGCGAATGAAAATTAAGAAAATAATATTTTTGTATTTTTTCAAAAATTTGTTTGGTTGAACATAAAAAGTACACCGCGGTTTAAGGGGTTGTGTTGATTATTGAATTATTAAAATTTATTATAAAAATGACCTAAAATGTAGCTGTTTCACTTATCATTGTTATAAAATTTTAAAATATTGGATAAAAGCTCTTCTGTTTAATTAAAAAATAAATGTTTTCTATTAATTATTTATTATTTTAGATAAAAGTAGTTTGGCAATTGATTTGGTCTATTGTAGTAAATGCGGTGGTGGTGGAGATGAAGATCGACTTTTGCTTTGTGAATCATGTGATCGTCCTCTTCATACATATTGTCTTGATCCCCCTTTAAATGCTGTACCTAAAGGTGAATGGCGTTGTCCGCAATGTGTTGAAAATGCTGTAAAAAAAGTATCATTTGAATTTGGTTTTTTGGATTCAAATATGAAGTTTAATTTGGATACATTTGGAGAATGGGCCAACAACTTTAAACAAACTTATTTTAATCAAGCGCCGTGTGTAAGTATACATTAAAATATTAATAATTTTTTACAGATAAAGTAGTTTAGTTTGCTTCCTAAACGATTTTTTATTTTTCAAACCAGAAGGAAACCATTTAGAATTTTCTTTACGCATGCTTTGAATATGCTTTTGAATTTTTGTTATATTTAAGTATTAAGAATGAACTTTAAACTATTGTAATTTCCTAGAGGAATTGTATTGTGAATGGAAGTTATTGCTCGTTAAATTTTTACATTGATTTAATTTTAGGATGTATCATCTGAAATTGTTGAAACAGAATTTTGGCAAAATGTTATCAATATTGATAAAGATGTTTCTGTAAAGTATGGGGCTGACTTGATCACAAGTAAAATGGGCAGTGGATTTCCTCGAAAAACAGATTTATTTAAAGGTGTTGATGCAAAAGAAAAAATTTTTTATGCGAATCATCCATGGAATTTAAATAATTTACCTATTTTACGAGAATCTGTTTTGAGTCATATTAATACGGATATATCTGGTATGTCTTTGATTTATCATGTTTAACATTTTTATTACAAATACAGATTTTTTAAATTTTATTTTAGTTTTTGCCAGAAACATTAAAAGAAAATTGTGATAGTTATATACATATACAATATGTAACGTATTTACCTACTATATTATATTGGTCATAATTATAATCAATAGTGTGTTATAAATAATTTTTTGTAATTTGTTACAGTTAACTTTTTTTAGGAATGATGGTGCCATGGGTATATGTTGGAATGTGCTTTAGTACGTTTTGCTGGCATGTGGAAGATCATTGGACGTATAGTATTAATTATAACCATTGGTATTTTATTTTGTTATTCTAAAAAATGATGGGACTTAACTTTTAACTTCTAGGGGTGAACGTAAAGTATGGTATGGATTAGCTGGAAAAGACGCGGAAAAATTTGACCATATTGTTCGTAATTGTGTGCCAGAACTATTTATTACTCAACCAGACCTTTTGCATCATATGACAACCTCGATGAATCCACGTTTCCTTATTGATAAAGGTCTTTCTATTTATACTGTGCATCAAAATCCTGGAGAGTTTGTTGTCACTTTTCCAAAAGCTTATCATGCTGGTTACAATGAAGGGTTAAATTTTGCTGAGGCTGTAAATTTTGCGCCTTCTGATTGGGTACATTTAATTTTTAATGAATTTGATTTTTTTTTATTTTTGCATTTTAATCTCTTAAATATTTGTATGTTATCGATTTTTTTAATTTCAGCTTTATATGGGACGTTTATGTTTACGTAATTATGCAAGTGTTCGACGTACTTGCGTTTTTTCTCATGAGGAATTAGTTATGCAGATGGTACATATGTCAGATAAAATGAATATTGATATGTGTTTGGCTACTTTGGAGGAACTTTGTTACATAACATCACATGAAACGAAGTTTCGTAAATATTTGGCTGAAAAGGGACTTTATAAGAGTGAATTTTACAAGTTTGAAAATATTCCTGATGATGAGCGATCCTGTCAAATTTGTCGAACTACATTGTATATTTCAGCTTTAGTTTGTAAACATGCGCCGTCCAAAATTGTTTGTATGAACCATGTTGAGGAACTTTGCAATGAATGTTTAATAAGTGATTGCTTTTTACGGTACTGTTTTTTTTTAATTTTTTTAAACTAAATTTAATTTTTTTTAGATATCGGTATACTCTAGAAGATTTTATTCCTTTGGCTGATAAACTTGCTCATCGGACAAATGCTTTTGAAAATTGGCGCAAAAAAATATATCATTTGGGAGATGTAAAACAAGGAAACAGAGTTAAAATGCGTAAGCTGTTTTGAATTTGTTATAACTATAAAACATTATATTATTTTCCCATGTTTAGAAGTTAGTGATTTGCGTGATTTGATTGAAACTTGGAAGTCGAAACGTTATCCGCATTGCAGAGAAATTACTGAAATAATGGATGTAGTATCTCGATTCGATAAAATTGCGTTTACTGTAAACAAGATTATAAATCGTAAAATTCGCTTAAGGTTTTTAAAATTTTTTTTATAAGAAGTAATAATAATTTTTGTGTTTAGAATGTATATAAAAAAATTAAAAAAAGTTTGGATTTTGATTGAATTCTAAGATGAAAAATTGTATTATATCTTTCTCCATTTTTTGTATTGTTTCATAAGATTAACTTTCTATTATAATATAATGAAAGGTACAATTACAATCACAATCATTTCAATAATTTTTACTTAGTGTTTTTTAAAAATGATTAATAAAAAAAGGAAATTTTGAAGCGTGATCTTGAATTAAAAAGTTATTTTATTGAATGGCTAAACATATCTAGCGATGATTGTGGTTGTTAGTTATGTTAAATAAAAGTAGTGATGTTTGAATATTTTAAAAATGAATTTTTTTCCTTATTCTTTGATAAGATTTAGATGCTTATTTTTTACTTGAATCGTTCTTTTCTGGTTCAAAAAATGTTTTTTTTTTGAGCGTTACTGTGAAACCCTCAATAAGCGCTCAAAATTTTTATTGTTAATATGCACTTGATTTTATATCAAAATTTTTTGATTTTATATTGTTCCTGTCTTAGTCTAAATACTTTTTTTAAGAGACAATACAAGATGTCAAAAGGCAGATACTCGTTATGAATTCAGTGAATTAGAACGTCTTCGAAATGAATTAAACGAATTAAATATAATGGACGAAAACTTAGAAATGTCAATAAAGGTTTTTTCACTTTTATATAAAGCAAAATTATGTATTTTTTAATTTTAGCTTATTGAACTTCGATTTACTAATTTTTTTTAATAATTGAAAATATTTTTCAGTCTTTGTGCGATCGAATAACGAAGTGGCGATTCAAGATTAATGAAATTTTGCCATCTTTTAAAGAAATTTATCATGGTATTAAAGGCGTCGATAATCTTTTGGGACTTATCTATGAAGGCGAAGAATTTAACCTTAAATTGTCTGAAATGGATTTGTTGAAAAAGGTAAAGTCGAATTTTTTTATTTTGACATATTTTTAACGCAGTAATTTATTTATTTTTGTTAAAGCTTTTTTTTATCTAATAGTATTTTTTTATATAATCTGTTATTATTAATAGAATTTATTAAAATTTTTATACTATTGTTTACAAGTGTTTAGGAACTAAATCGTTGTCAGTGGCTTTTACGTGTAAATCAAATCATCCATTGGGATCAATGTGGTCAAAACCAAAAAAAAATTAAAAAAAATCAAAGTGTTTTTGTTTCAACAACTAAATTAGAATCTAGGTTGCAAGACAAAAGTAACGATTGTGAAACCTGTATTGAAAGTGAGTTTAGGACTTACAAAAGTGATATTGATAATGAGAGCGAAGAAGAACAGTCAGAAATTGTTCGTTTTACTTCTAGTTCTGTAAAGAAATTAATTTTGGAAGGAAACAGGTTTAAGGAAGGTACTTCTGATATTGTAAAACAATTTAACGATATGCTTCTTGACATGCATAATTGTGGATTAGAATGTGAACTAAAGGTATAGTATTTTTAATAAATTCGTAACTAGTTTATTTATATTTTTGCTAATATGTTTTTAACTCAATCATTCTCATGGATTAAACTTATATTATAATCCTGCAAACCATTAATACGCATGATTTTCATAATTTATTTCGTGATGGCATTTTGATTAACTTAAGCTAATGATTCATTAATATTTTATGCTTTTATCTATTGTAAATATTACTTTCAAATATCGATGAGATTTAAAATTCCTAAAGCTTTTTTAAATTTATTTTTAAATTTTTATTAAGTCTTGAGATGAATAAATTTAGGCAAAAGAATTTCTTCACAATTGCGAAGGAATTGGTTTTATGGTGGCTGAAAAATGTTGGCTTGAAGACTTGCACAAAGCTGATTGGCTTGACTCAGAAATTATGA
Organism: Diadocidia ferruginosa; assembly: GCA_027564275.1. Lineage (NCBI taxonomy): Eukaryota > Metazoa > Arthropoda > Insecta > Diptera > Diadocidiidae > Diadocidia > Diadocidia ferruginosa. The sequence goes on along the minus strand of JANSTW010008896.1, from coordinate 10,340 downwards.
ATTTATTTAGAGAGGAACTTGAAAATTCGCTTGAAATTGAACGTCAGTTTTCAGAAATAATTGAATGCGACAATGCAAAATTATCTTTGAAAGTTATTGAATGTTTACTTACTCAGTGTGAACGTTCACTTTTTGAACGTAATGGAAAAAATTATATAAAATTGTTGGATTTGCATACGAGACTCAAAAAATTTGTTGAGAAGATTACAAACATGTTTCAAAAATCTGTTGGTTATTATAACGTCTTTGAGGTGAACATTAGCTTACAAAAAAATTTGCCCTAGAATGCTTTAGCTTTTAGGCGAGCTTTAGCTCAACTAATTTGTAAATTTTAAATGTGAACTTCGGTTTTGTACCTTGTTTAAAATTTTATTAATGTTTTTTACTTATTTTTTTTAAATGTTTATAAATACTAATTTAAAGTAATGCATTTTAGATAATTGCAGGACGCGATGACTTAACAGCTTTGGTAGAAGGTGATCTATTACCACGCACTCTGTTTACTTCAACTCGATATAATGATAACTTTAGTCAACTTAAACAATTTAATACTAGTCATTTCTTAGTAATTTTTTGAATTTTTTATAGTATAAATTTTAAAGTATAGCTTAAAGATAAATGCAAAATCTTAGAAAAGTATGCTATTTTTTATTTCCAAGTCTTTTAGACTGATCATTTAACTGCAATTGCTGAACAACAATCAAATTTATTAATGGCATTACGCATTGTTAATGAAGAACGTTCGCTGAAAGAAACTTGTATTTGCGGACAAGACTCAGTAAAATCATCAAGATCTACACCTTCCCTTGACGAAACTTTACATGAATGTATTTCGTGTTTTTTATGCAATGCAAGATTTCATGGTTTATATTTTTTTAAGTTCCTTTTAATATTAAGCAAGCTTGTAACTAAAATCTAAGTGTACAATGGCTAAAAAATTAAACTTAAGAATAACATGGAAAGTATTACAATACAAGTTAAAGTTGTAATACAGATTAACAGACACATTTGAAAGAGTTTTTCAACTTTAAGCTGTCATTTTTACAATGTTTTTGTAAAAAAAAAACTTGTATATTAAAGCATAAGTGTAATTTCAGGTACATGTGCACAATGGGAGCCATTTATGGACCGTTTACCTGTAGGTATTTTTTTATGTCCGCGATGTATGAGAAGTCGTAGACCATGTATAGAAGATGTAGAAGCTGCATGCGAATCTGCACCACACAATTCTTTAGAACATTTGTTAGTAGATAGTTTAGTAAAACGATCTACGAAAGCATTTTGTAATTTGCAAAGAAATGTTTATGATATTTCAAGTTATGACGACTTTTCAACTTTATCAGTTGAACAAAAACTATTGTGAGCTGGTTTTATTTTTTATATGAATTTATAGATTTTTTATTAATATATTATTGTTGTATTATTTAAAATTATACTTTTAGGATTCAAGAGTTCTTTGTGATGGCATTTTCTTTAGAAATAATGGATGTAGAAGCATATAAAATGGCATTTTCTTCGGCGCATTTCACAAAAATTTTTCCTATAAGCAATGAACAGATTGCTGTTTGGCGTCGTATGCAGTTACGAATGGTAGAAGCTTTGCCGCGCCAACTTATTTTTTCTTCCCATTTACCCAGTTCATCATCTGGAACCAGATCTTTACTTGCACCAAACTCTGTACCTTCTCGTAGAAACGGTAAACGTCATAATGCTGGATGTTTAATGCAATCTGCAAATAACTTTTCTATGAATAACGGCGGGCCTATAAGTCAGTTACAAACAGAAGAGTTTATGGAAATTTTAGATGCTAATTTACTGCAAAATGATGCTCCAAAAGAAGATTTGGCCAAAAATAACTTAGCAATTGCTGGTACGTATGGAAAGAAGAAGTGTCGTGATTCAATTTATCGACACGGTGATAAAGAATTTTGTGCGGCGGATAAATGCCTTAGGCCATACAGTAAGTCAAATTCTTTTATCTATTTATAAAACATTACAAAAAGTTTTACTATATTATATATTTGTTATTTCTTGTTTCTTACACACAGTTATAAATCAGGTGATCAAGTAAGGTGGATTCAATGCGAATCAGGCTGCATGCGATGGTATCATTATGTATGTGTGGGTCAAACAGTCAAGGCTGCTCAACAAATTTCTACATACACGTGCTATCGATGTTCATCTTCTATAATACTTATACAATGACTTTTTTTATTATACAAATAAAACTTGATTAAGAAGGCAGAAGAAATTTGAAAAAATATACGATTAAGAAATTCTTTAGTTTATAATATTTAGTTTTTATTACAAAATTGCTTTACTTTTCATTGATAAATCGTTTTTACTTGAATTTTTAGGTTAGCGATTATTTTTGTCTAAATATTTTCATTGCATTTAGTCAATAATTTTTGTTGTATATTTTTAAAAATGCATGAAATATTTTTGAGTTACATGAATTTACAAGCTTATTAAAGTTATTTTGTCCTTGACAATTTGCTGTTATTTTCCCTTTTATATTTTACGCACAAAAGTGCAATTTTATTTTTAATGTGAATCTAATTACATCTAAATTAAATTATTCTTTAAAAAATTAAAAGAATTTGTAGTAATTTATAATATTCTGCAAGAAATATGCAAATTAGCAATAAAATAATACATGAAGAGATTAAAAAGGTTAACTAACTTCGGAGAGGTATTTTAACTTTTTAAACATTGTCAATCTCGTCATTTTTTTGGAAAAAGAAATAAAATGTTTTAAGGTTAGTATAGTATACGTACGATTTTGATTGAGTAGACTGATATGGATCTGTATTTCGAATTTTTGAATTGTATTTGTTGGTTAATTTACAATAAAGTTTCTATTAATTTTATTTAATCGTATTAGTGGTAACAAATTGATAAAATAAATTTTGATGTAGACTAAGTTTATATACATTTTAGATAAAAGGTATAAATTAGGTGGTCGTGATACTTTAAAATTGAATGTCTGGAAAAGCTAGATTTTTGCGAAAAAATAAATAAAAGAGCTTTTCCAGATTTTGTAGATCAGAATTCATTAGCATTCTTGAGGAATGACATGTGGGTATTGTCTGTGTGTTTTACTACCAAAAATGGGATTAGATTTTTTAAATGACATTAGTCTGTCGGCTTGGTGGTTTTTGCTAACTATTGAAACACAAAACACAGGGGTTGAGATGGAAGAATCTCGAACAACAAAATCAATTCGCAGAAATGAGTTTTGAAGAAGCTATGCCGATCCAAAGGAATTTTGACCTATCTACTCATGATAAGCGAGTGGTCAGTCTAGTATAAGCTTTATGAGTTGATTATTATTAATTTATTCATTCTCTGGAAATCTGATTTATTGAAATAAGTAATTTTTAAGATTTTTCTTAATACTACTTATTTAATTTGTTTAATCATTAGATTAATTGTTTCTTACTTTGCTTAACTTTTAGTTTGACTTTATTTGACTTTATTTGATTTTTGTTTTTTTGTCTTTGTAATTTTGCAGTAGTAACATTTTTTATTCAGAACTTTTTTATACAACTAAGTTAGTGAGTGGTACTACATGAAACTAATTTAAGTATATGGGATTAGGAAATAGTGTTATGTTTTAATATTGTATTTAATTAATATCAATGAAAAATTAATAAAAGCATATTTATATTATTTAGACTAAAAAATTTCTTAATTACAAATATAATGATTCTGTTTTTGAAGAATGTAACAAGTTTGTCAAAATAAAAAAATTTATTAATGTGTATTTTTAATAGTCAATTAAAGTTTTATATATCATATAAAATCCGTTATTATTATCAGAAAAAAATTCAGTCAACAGGAAATTTAACGAAAATTAAAAAATAATTAACAACAAATAAGGCAATAAAACTATGGCTGGCAGTTTCCACAAGAACGTTTACAAAATATTTTCATAAATTTAGATTCGCTTTTGCATTCACCGATGCGAGCCCAATATCCGCAAAAAAGATTGCGATCGACACAAGCTGGCTGTAGTCCCGTTTTTTTTTTATCTAAAATAACATTTTAGATTGAATTTTTATGAAGAATATTTACCAGAGATAAAAAGCGTTTCTTTAGAAGTTTGTTCACGTTTTTTATCAACGTTTTTATTTATATCACACAATTTGCACGATTTTTGGCAATAGTGACTCATATATTTAGGTGAATGTTCACAATGTCCTAGACGTTCCCACATTTCACAATGCGCATTCATATCCACACAGACTAAAACAATAGCATTTCAGTAAGCAATTTTAGTTTTTGATAAGCACTATATTTCAGGGATTTTGTATACAAAAATATTTTTGATTTTAAAAAGATAAAGCTTATATTCCATATAAAATAAATTTTATTCTATGATATGAGATATTTATTTATGTTTTTAATAAACTTCGTTATAAAACAAATACAAGTGAAAAAAATCGTAAAATATATTTTAAAACTAAACCTTTTTTAAGCTTTGGTGCAATTCCATTAGCTTTTTTGGTAATTAATTTGCTATAATTATTCTCATTTGAAATTGGAGTAGGGGAAGTAACTGTCATTGTTATCTTTGTTTGACGTTTAATTGAAAATATTGGAAGAGTAATTAATTTATGTAATAATGCACCACGCGTCTGTAAATAATTAGTTGTCGTTGTTTCTATTAAACGTTCTTGATTTGGATTAATAGTAGTAGTAGAAATAAGAGCAGGGGCTAATGTAGATTTTATCATAGATCCTTTAATTTTTTAATAAAATTTTTCTTTATTTCTTAACCAAGATAATACTTAAAAATAATTAAAAAAAAGTAATGTACTTAAAATACATTAATATCAAAACAATAACATACCTCGAATTATGTGGTAAATTTCGCGCGGCAATGAAATAGAAGCTGGCAAAATATTAGTTATGGAAAATTCTGTACTAGATTTTGGAAAAATTTTTTTAGTGTTAGTTGTTGATTCATTATTTTCTTTACTGGTTTTTACCAAAGTTATTTTATCCAATTTATTAAATTCACATTGATATAATTTATTGACTTTCATCGCATCAATTTTACTAAGTTTATACCTTAATATTACAAATAGAATTTACAAACAATGAAATTTAAATTTTCCTTGCTTATAAGCATCATATGAATTTTGATTTAAATTATATTATGTTTTTTAAATTTTTGCTTTAAAATCAAATCATTAATAGAAACTAATCTATTTTGGGGCTTTAAAATGGTGATCAAAGTTTTATGATCATTTAGCTAAAAGCAATTAAAAAAATTTTTTATGTTAAAGACATGCTTTTAGGCTAATCGTTTTAATTTTCTTATACAAATGGTCAGTTTAAAATTTACTGTAATAAAAAAATCTTTCAAAGAAAATCACCTTTGCCCAATTTCTGCTTTTGCATTTTTAGGTAAAATTGTAGGTTTTCCGTTTTTTGAAAATGCCAGTTTATGATAATGCATGACTGATTCATAATCATATGGCATTTCAAGTGTGTCAATAATCTTCCGTGGATACTTTTCAAAATTTCTCATCATTCCTAGAAGTGTAGTTAAACATTTTTCTTCATATTTACTTTAAACTCACAATAAGTTCAATTGCTTTTTTTTACATATTTTCACTGTATTAGGAGAAAAATATGTTTATCGTTTCAGTTTCAGAAAAGGATTTTTTATTACTTTCTTAGCGTTTAAGACTAATCTATATCCTAGTAATAGCAAAAATTAATTTACTTTTTAGTTTTATTTAAAATTTTTATAACTAATGTTTAATAAAACCTGGACGGATATTTTGGTCGTCAATATCTACAAATTGATCACGATCCGTACGTGAATGTTCATGAAAAAACCCAATAGCATGCATTAATTCATGTGCTATAATTCCTTTGGAAAAACACTTTCCAACTTCAAGTGAAACAGTTTGATTACCTCCAGCTCGACCGACATACGAAGAACAACTATAATAAAGTAACGGTAAATTGGTCGGAAAAAATAATTGTGTAACAAATTGTTATTACCTACCCATACGCAAGATTTCGTCGAATATATATATAATCACTATCATCACTTAAACGTGGTACAAATCGAATACACGTCTTTCCTTTATATTCATCAAATGCTTGCGCAATTGCAGCTCTTTGACTAAAAATTTAATCTCAAAAAAAGTTATTATAGTCTGTTCTACAAAGCTTACATGAACGGGTCATGGGTCTAGGGAAAATAAAAAATTTAATTTTTTGTGCTGTGCTGAAGGCTTGTCTTTTTATTTTTTTACTATTTTAATTATAACTTGTTTGCTTCCAAAAACTTATGCTCAAAGAATTAACATATAGTATAAATTTCTGGCAGCTTATGTAAAATTCACAATTTTAATCAAATATTTCCACATTTGTTTAAAAATTTATTATAATATATTCAGTTTTACGATAAGAGTATAGTAAAACTTTTATATTATTAGAAATATATTATATACAAATGCACTAAGAACTAACAAATAAAAAAAACCAACGAATTTGTCATTCCTTCTTCTAACATGTATGGCACACGACCTTTAGACCAAAGTTTGTCTGGATATGTATTTGTGTTTAATGAGCTGTGGTACTAAATTTTATCACTATAAATTAGTCAATTCCCTTTGTGACTTCTTTTATAAATAAAGCTATATTACTAATTTATTAAGACATTTTCTTTAATAATTATATATTAATAAAATTAAACTTTAATCAAGATAAGAATATAAAAATAATTTGAGAAAACCTAAAAAACATTACAGTTTTCGGGCTTTTCTGATTATATTTATGTACATAAAACACTCTCCTAAGTTTAAGTCTAAACAAGTTTATTAAAAAATATAATAAATAACAACTTGGAAATTTCTAATGCTAAAGTATGTAGTATTAAAAATCAAAAAATTTGTCTGCAGACCTCTGCCAGATCTCTCAATTTTTCGATTTCTTTCAAACTTAAAGAGTTAAAAAATAAAAAATGTTGTAATTAATTTTTACTTAAAAATATATTTAGAGCCACCTGTTAGGTACTAATCGGACAAAAAAAGAAGTTCATACCTAGAGAGTGTAAAACGTCACTTATTCTTTATAGTTTATTTTTTTTTTAGCAAATAAAAAAAATTTGTAACTTGTAAAACTAAACTTATATCTTAAAAAATTATATTAATATAGAAAATTTTAAAATTTCTTTTTATACATTTTTTACATAGATATTGTGATTTAAATTTTTGATAAGCTTACAGGACGATTAAATATTGTTGCATAGTCTTCAGAACCTTCAACATCATTATAGAAAAATAAATTAAAAGGTTTGTCGGTTGAATCAATTGGTGCCATAGTTTGTGGATCAAAGCCCAAAATATCTCCTTCAAAAAGTTCTTCATTTTGAATAGACTCAACTTCATCTGCTGTGGGTTTTAACACTAAATTTAACGTAAATAAATGCTTGAAAAAAAATTCAATAAATGGCACAACTAATAACGCTACTGGAAATTAGATCTATTTATCTTTAAAGCTGTACACACGAAAGTTATTTTAAAGCAAAAATTTGAAAAAAATATCTTTTATGCAATTCAATTTATATTTTTATATTTGCATGTATGTAGTTTTTGTTTTTTTAAATAAGAAAAAATATATATAAGATATATCGTACTACACTTTTCCTTTTATTTTTTTGTAGTTTAATTTGTACGTTATATCAAAATTATAATATTAAATTTTAAAAACAAATTTTTAAAAACAAATATAATAATTCTATTAATTTATTTCCAAATTTTGTATCCAGCATAAAGATATATTTCTGTCAAAGCAACAATGTGCTTTTCAAGAACTAAATAAAGGTTTTGTAAACCTGGCATTTGTTCAGCGAGATCAAAGTCTTGCGGCAGAAGAAAATGATTTGCATATGCTAAAAATTTATTATAAAGAATAAGAATGTAATGAAACATTATATCATTTGTAAAGCTTCTTTTAATTATATAAAAAAACCATTACAAGTCGTCTTTGTCTTTAAACAAACTATTTTAATAAGAAAATAAAAGCTAATTTCAGCTAAATTGTTATTTTTAATTATTAGTTATTTTTAAAAACCAATTTTAGACATTTTTTAGAATAAATAATTTAGCATAATATCACTAATTAAAAAGTCAATTATTAAAGAAAAGGAATTTATGTATTTAATCATTAATCATGTAGTCAATAAAAAAATCATTTTGAAAAGATTGAAACAAATAAAAATTTTCTAACATGTAATAAATTATTTAGTATATACATATTACTTAAATTTTATTTTTAAAAATTAATAGATCTATGAAATAAAAATATAAATAAATTAAACTAATAAATTATTTTAATTATTAGCCTTATTATATTACATATGTTTGTTTTAGAAAAATACTATTTTTTCAGAAAATAACATTGATAAGAATTAATTTATTAAATTATTTGGTACTTATTTTTTATATAACAATTTCGTCAATAATAATATTAGGCACACATGCAAGTATTGTAAAAGGTTGAAGATTGTGAAAAAGTATAATAAAATATAAGTAATATACACAGAAAAATACTTGGTTTATTTTTTGTGAGTACATGTAGAGAGTGAGAAATAGCAAAAAAGATTTATTTAACATAGGTTTAGGTGATATAATTTCCGCTTTAATAATCGTTTTGACTTAATTAAGAATTAAAAAAATTGTAACAATACAAAATGATTTGACTTATTTTATTTGCAAAAATGTAAATTTAGCATACAAAGAAAGAATTACTGAAAACATGATATAAGGCAAAGTTAGTTAGATAGTAATACTATAACATGGCGGTTGAGATACAAAAAGTATATTTCTTACTTTTATTTTTTTAATTTTAATTATTAATACTTTTGTAGATATAGTTTACCTTTGTAATCTTTGTAAACCTAATTGTAAAAATATAACAATTTTCTTTATTTTGAATTATAAAAATTGGCCCAAAAATAAAAATATTTTTAAACAATTTTATTTATTTGAATTTTTAATTAACAAAGACCTTGATTTACTCGTAACATATTTAAATTAAATACAATTTAATCTCAAAAAACTTTAAAATCAAAATTAAACAATTAAAAAAAACTATTTTCTCTAAATAGTATTAAAAGTAAATTGTTACGTTAAAATTTTAACTTTATAAAAAAATTAATTTATTTTTTGTTCGATTTAATTTTTTTTATAATAGCGTGGAAAAATACCATCAAACTCATCAAGTTTTGCTTTTTGAATTTTCAATAGTTCCGTAAATGTAGGTGGCAACGAAGAGCCGTCTATTGGCAGTGATAAGCATACTTGGAAGACAAATGCTGATGTAAATATATTGACAAATATTAACAAGCAAATTTTTTTTGAAATAAAAATTAGTAAAAAATTTAAAATTAGGTTTGAAATTAAATAGTTAATTTTCATATGTAACCTTCCAAACAAAAAAGCAAAATAATTAAATGGTTTTAGTTTTGCTCTTCGTCCTTTGTGTAAAATTAATGGCATTTTTATTAACAAATTATAAATATTATTAAATAGTTTTAGTAAAATAATTTTGATTACTTATAGTTGAAAGTCAGGAGAGTTGCTTCCTTAAAATTTCAAAAAGCAACCATCATCAATGAAAAACAGTATAGCTGGAACTTTTTCACTGGAACAGTGCGCAATAGCCGATTTCTCCTAATTTAAAATAGCAAAACAAACAAATTTAAAACCACTAATCGGAAAGCTACATAGCCACAAAATATTTTCTTATAATAATCAAGTACGAAAAAATACTAGCCAGCTGGCTCAAAAGCAATGCAAAGAGCAATTTTAAGGAATAGCGGCCTGCAAACAAAAAATTAAACATAATTCAAAAAGCTACTGAAATTCTTTGAAAAATTCCTCACAGTCTTTCTCGGACACTCATAAAAAAGCACAAATAAAAGAAAAACAAAGAAAAGATTGCGAAGAACTTCCACCAATAAACAAAATTCAAGAGAGGAATTTTCTTTGAATTTGGGATTTTTATAAGATTTTCTACTCTGTGCTTTGTTGGCCATATACATATGTATTGCTTTTGTATTCAATAATTTTTATCTTCACCTTCAATTTCCTGAGCTATCATTTCCAAATCTATTTATGATTTTCCTTATTCTTTGTTTAAATCAGCAGAATTGTGTGTATTACTCACTTTCAATTTTTTATGTTGTCGAAAATAAAAAATACATAGCACTTTTCTTTTTTTCACACTAATTTTTCAAACTTAAAAGAAAAATGACAAAAAATTAGGTAAGTTAATAACAACTAAAACACTGCTTCAAATTTTGCAAAAAA
>JANSTW010008895.1:0-27314 GCA_027564275.1 Diadocidia ferruginosa | reverse complement strand
TTCAGAAAGGTTCAAAATGACATATTTACTAGCTTACATAGTTATATCCATTCGCCAATAAGCTACAGAAAATTCTAGTCACTGGTCGAATTTTCGACCACTTGTAGAAAATGGGTTAATTAAATGAATAACAACAAAATTCTCAAATTTATAAATCCAATAATTAAAATTTACCTAGTATGACTTGACTCATGAGACATAACTCTGTGTCACAAAAAAACAATCTCTCTGAACGCTATCAAATAATATACCAACACATACATAACAGAGATACACATTTATAAATAGGCAAGGTGCGAATGAAAATATCGCAGTTTCTTCATAATATTCCTCAATATTTTTATTTATTTATACGACGCGACGCGCTGTGAGTGGAGTGAGCAAAGTTTTTTTTTGTTTTTTTGGTTGAGTTGGGTGTTGTTTTTGATTCAGAGTTTTGTTTAACTGTGTATATGCTTTTTACAAAATTATAGCAACAACAAAACAGTGAGAGTGTGAAACTGACAACAATATACCGACCTGACTGAGATGGGACTATGAAGATGAAATTTTGAACCAGTTATGGATTCAATATGGCAGACGATACACGCAAAGTTCGTGTGGAGGAACAATTAAAAATTAAAATTGGTATGTTTTATTCGATATAAGCAAGAAATTCTATTGAAATATGAAATTTTAATGATTAACAATTAAATTGAAATGTTTTCCATGTGTTCTTGTAATGTGAAACGAATGAAAAATATGAATTAAAAAAACAACAAAAAAAATGGTCTAAAAAAACTTGATTTTTTCCTATAATATGTTGGTTTGCTTGTGTGTTCAACAAAAAAAAAGTTCTAAGCCAAATATAACAGGTGGTGAAAAAAGTGCTGTTTTTCCAATTAATAAAGTTTTGTCGGCAATTTCATTAATTCGGGTCAAAATTTCAATTGCATAATTTTGAATTATCAATGCTAAATCGGCTGAATAATCTGTTTTTCCGCAGTTCATTGCGATGAAATCCATGAGAAAATTAGGTCGAATGGCAAGCAGTAAAAAGGAGAGGATATAACCTAACCTCACTTTTATTCATTCGGAGCTGCTTTTGAAAGATTTTGATTTTGTGTTGGTTTCTTGTGGTCGTATGCATGTTCAAATTTATACTCGAATGAAATTGATACATAGGAAATTGTTATGAATGAAGTTGATTTTTTATAGGCACTCTGCGAGAGTGTGTGTGTGTGGAGATCTATAATTTTGTGAATGTGTTGCAGCCACAGTATAGTTTTTTTTTTAGAAAAAAGTATTTTTATTATATTTTTTTTTATGAATGATTCATTTTACGTAAACCAATAAAATAAAAATTTAATGTATATATGACATTAGAAAAAATACCATCGTATTTATCTATTTATTATTTTTGTGATAATTTTGATTTCGGAATACATTTATAAGCTTTATAACGCATTTTCCAAACAAATCGATTAATATAATATGGCGAATGCAATAATATATGTATATGTTAATTCAATAATCCTCCATTAAACAGAAATGTTATTTTCTATAGAATGAACGCTCAGCACTCGACATGAAATGAATGAAATTTTGTGAGAGTGCGCGAAAATGGAATTTAATAAGGACATGAATGAAGCACTTTTTCTGTATAGAATTCGATTAACCTATATAATATTTAGATACAAGGATATGATGCCCTGGCTTTTTACTTCTGGTTAAAATGTGGGAGCCTAGAGAGCAGTTATATATGTTTTTTTCTATACATTTACTTTTCCATATGAAATTTAATGGCCATTTTCATTCATAAAATCTATATAAACGAAAAGTATATGTTACTTATACTTGTATATCTATTTTCTTTATAAGAAATTAGAATGAACTTATAGCAATTTAACAAATTATTATCAATAGATTTATTGAATTTATTTCAAAAGGTTATAATTAAACATTTATACCTATAACTTTATAATTAAAAAAAATAAAATTATAAATGGCTGCGAGAATTACATTATTTAAATATAGAGGTGCGTTGTTAATTTAATAATTAAAACATTCTCTGAGGGAGGTAAAAATCTTTTTTCCATGATATTTTATTTTATGTATATAGAATGAATATATGTTAAGGTATTTGTATGTAATAAAACCTCAAGTAGGTTTATTATATTTTATTTTTTATTTAATACAAACCAAGTAATGAATAAGAATTCTTAGGGCTTCAGGCATTAATTGGTAACGTTGCCATATTATATAATTGGCGACAGAAGTTATATTGAAAAAAAAATTAATTCAAAAGAATTTTTCATATATAAACAAGAAAATTAGTTTAGCATATTATATACCTGATGTTATAATATATTATAAATCAAAATAAATAAATTATATTTCTTTAGTTGTCCTTCAACAGTTTAAATTTCTACAATTGATATGATCCTAAAAACCAGTAACAGAATTAATAATACTCTAGATCCATAGCTTATAAGCCAGTAAGAAGCGCAGTATAGCTGTCATCATTGCTCCGTACTCAAGATTTTTGCATTTAAGTTGTTCAAAAATTGGATTTCACCTTAATTACTAATCTAATCGATTTTTTGTGTAACCAACTATCTACGAATCATTCGAAAACTAAATGCAATTTTGATCTATCTTTGGACTATTGTTACTTTTTTACCGAAAATCACCTAAACTATGTGATGAAAACAAAAATTGGGATAAATTTAAAACTATTGTTAATAATACAGTATATCATCGTTTTCTTAAAAATTCTGACGAACTTGACTATTTGCTGCAACCATTTCACAACGGTATTCAAAAAGCAGCATATGCAGCAACACTTTAAAAAACATAATCAGTTACCAAATCGAAACTTTCCTATATTAACCCTTTCAAACGTGGCGCACATTGTAACAAAGTATGAGACTGATAAGCGTGATACTAGATTAAGAAACATGTTAGAGAAACTTCAATGGTTGAGTTTTTTTGACAAATTATTTATTTTATTGTCATAATATAACTATTAAATTATAAAATGACTAAAAACATGTTGGCAAAAAATCTAACTAATAATGAATGTCACAACATAATTTTAAATATCTAAGTTACCAATTTGTTATACAAATAGAATTGCAAGATACAACTTATTTCATCAAAGGGTTGTTTTATATAACGAATTACCTGCCGAGCGAAATAATACAACTTCCATTAATAAATTCAAGCAAATTTTTAAAAACAAAAATTAAAATAACAAATTGACTATAAAACAAACCAATATTTGTAAAAAAAAGATTCAACGTAAATTTAAGATTTATAAAAATCTGAATAAATGATTATTATGGTTATACTGGTGTTCCACAAGGATCAATGAAAACATTCTTTTAACAAAAGATATTTGTTAGTTACATTTTGGAAGAAATTTTGTATTAAGATTTTAAAATTGTAAGATGACCTGATTGGAACTTCCTGATCACGGAACTTGATACTTATCAACAGCACTTTTTATTTCATTCGATTTTACTCCATATATTATTATATTATTTTGACTTTAAATAGCCAGATTATTGATGTTTAAAATATTCCTAAGATACCCTTACAACTAATAGGAACCTCCTGATAATGGAAATTGATACCTTTCGTATCATCGTCATCATTGTTCCCTTTGATCCAAAACGAGGGAGCATAGTGACCATCTATTTGATATCATGGTTGTCATTGAAAACATTATCTTTTGTATGATTTATGACTTTTCATATAATTTTCTGTCTCTAAATGATCAGATAATTGGTGTTCGAAATACTCCAAGATACCATATTTTTTCGCTACACCTAATGTGAAACTTTCATTTCATAAGTTTTATCTGACTTCATTTTGCGTCTCAATAGCTACCTTCTTGATGTTCAAAATATTCCTAAGATACCCTTACGCCAATCGAAACTATTTGATCACGGAACTTAATACCTAACAAAATAACCTTTTGGTTTCGTCATATGATACGTTGTCATCGAAATGGTCAAAGATGTTATCAAACATTTTGCGCACGTTGGTTGATGAGGACATTTTTAATATAAACTCTTTTACTTTTAAAAACCACGTATATGATATATCAGTTGATGATGGGGAGCTAATGGTGAGTTTTGACATTGCGTTTTTATTCACCAATATTCCGGTGCAGTTGGCTATAGATATTATTACCAAGAATGGGACGAGCTTAGCTATAAAATAACAATCTAAAATGCTTAATTTGTGTTTACTAGATGCGAATTACTTTGTATTCAATTCAACTTATTATACCAACAAATTTTTGGTATGCCAATGGATAACCCATTATCATTATCGACTGTTATAGCTTACATTGTCAAAAAGATTGTTAAATGTCTCATTAGAAAAGCTTTGCTTAACACCAACGCTTCTTGTTAAATATGTTGAAGACATCTTTGCAGTACCGAATTCCCGGTTCCGGGGAGAGGTTTCGGTGCTGAATGCTCTAATAGGGTTAACACAATATTTAATTATTAAATTGGCAATAGTTGAGTCCATATTTTTAAAGATTTGTTTAAGGTAACTTTTAATTCTAAATTATAAATTATTTTTACAATAATATATGGTATTCATATTAAGCCGATATTTAGTAGTATACTCTAATTAAATAATGAAATTGATCTAGTATTTTGAGTTTGGAGCAACTGCAATCAGTTTTTACTATTTTTGGATCCATCTTCATAAGTTCTAAAGTCATTCTTAAAGTTATTACTTATTATTGAAAATTTTACTTATTTTTTAGTTCATATAATTATATCAAAATAGTATAATAAAAATAGTATAGTAGTATATACCTGTATATTAGAGATAATTAAACAAAAAACACTTAAGTTTGCAAATATTAATACAAGTAAAAATATTATCTAAACTTCATAGAGGTATACAGTATGAAGATATTGTACTCTATAATACACAAGAGCAATAGACTGAAATTGTAATAGAATTTTTATTGTAATACATACAATATACTATATGAGCAGCAAAAAAAAAAGTTAATAATATTTTATTTTTTATGAATGAATGAGTTTTTGTTTTAAATGTCTATGTTAGAATATGAATGGTTTCTTCATTAATGAACAACCGAAAAAAAATAAACACCAAATTGTCTGTTTACTTTTAGCTCTATTTTATCTAATAAAATATTATTTTTATCAAATTACAAGGTTTTGTTTGAGTTGTTGTTGCGAATATAGAAAATATATCGTATGAAATTATATGTTGCCAACATTTTCCGCGTTTAGATCATTTTCTCGGTACTAATCCAAAAATTGATTTATTTTGCTAATTAGGAAGGAAGTGTACAAGATATATAGGTATAGTTATAACATTTTTATTTATACATTTTTAATATTGAGCTATTGTTTTTATATCTTTGAAGCCGTTCCTGAAACTCTGTTATGTTGGCTGAGTGCTTTATTAATAAATAAAAGTTAAGGAGCTTAGTTATTATTTAACGGATTACCAAATGAAGCAATTAAGACGTTTTAATTGATTTAAAATGTATACTATACGTATTATAGAATTATAGATAATATATATATGCAACAAATATAATGTACGTAGGCTCAGCATCTTTAAAATATAATTAATTCAATTAATATAGACTTAATTAGAATAACTGAATGGCGTCGAAATAATTTATTTATAACATATACTTAAAGATCATGCTTTAGAGATTACAGAGGGTCAAACTTATCCAAATATTTACGTTGAGTTTTTTCTCAACATTAAAATTACTTTAAATATTTTTTGATAAATATTTTATTTGGCAATAAAACATTTATTATCGTATATGTTTCGTTTATACCCCTACTGTGGGCTAAAAGGAACGATAAGCTAAAACCTTTAAAACTACAATTGTAACTCTTGACAAAACCTTTCATTTGACATCGATCACACAACCAATATAAATATTTATTTTTGATATTTTTCATACCTTCTTATTTTGAAAGGGGTGTGCCCCCTTAAAGTATACAATACAATTTTTTTTTTAATTTACCCACCCTTCCATTCTGTATAGAATTGGCATCAAAATGTTAAATTTTAAAACTTTTGCATACAAACTTGGAACGCTAAAAGGAGGCGTTTCCCCTAAAAGTCCTATATATATATATTTTTGCCAGAGGATGATTTTTTTACTAGATAGAAGGGCTGGGGTCTTGCCATAAGTTCTTCAATGTTAATTAATCAATTACGTTACCTAATAATAATATTCCTACTTGGCGTGTTTTATTGCAGAAACATTAAAATTTTAGCATTTTTGGCTAATTTGAGGTTGTTAATAACTTTGCTGCTTTTATTATTAAAAATGTTTGTATTAAATCCACATAAGCTAATATGGATATTTTTTCTCTATATTATAGCTGAGGCCAAAAACTTACAAGGACGTAATAATGGCGGCAGTAATAGCGGACGTGAAGTTTATTGTACCATTGCTTTGGATCAAGAAGAGATACAGCGAACGGCAACCATTCCGGGCACATTAAGTCCATTATTTCTGGAAGAATATCAATTTGAAATTCCAAGGAAATTTCGATTTTTATCATTGTACGTCTGGGAGAAGGATAAACAGAAGCAGGATAAAGCTATCGGTAAAATAGCAATAAAAAGAGAAGAAATTCACACATACAATAATAAGGATCATTGGTTTGCATTGCGGCCTGTCGATGCAGACTCCGAAGTGCAGGGCATGATACACATTGAGGTGGCCGTAGATGAGGGAAACGGAAGTAATCTTAAACGTAAATCTAATTTTGACGAATCGACAAGTAATTTAAATAGTTTTAGTAGTAACACAAGTGGTGGAATTGAAGCTTGTGTCAGTGGCTATAATAGTAATGATTATAAGGAAAACAATTTAGTGACGCGTAGTGAAAGTGTTAAGGTGACATCGTTGTCATCGTCATCATCGTCGAGTGCATCGGTAGCGGGAAGTGTATTGTCGCATAGTGGATCGTTAGGTAAGACAAGAACAAAATTTGGACAACATACAAATGAATTAAGTTTATTTAATTCGCAACCGTCCTCAAAAAAGTCTAATTCAAATATAATAAATGCATTAAGTTCGATACGTAGTGATTGCGGTAAAAGTCGCGTGTCCATCAGTGTCGTGGAGTGTTGTGATTTGGCCAAGAAAAATGGTAATTGTGATCCGTATGTCATGTGTACGGCGTTGTACGCTAACAAACGGGTAATACAAAAACGAACAAAAACTCGTAAGAAAACAGTTCATCCGAATTTCGATGAAGTTTTTACATTCGACTTAACTGTTGATTGCGGCAACAGTAACAAAGCGTTTGGCAATAATGCCTATATGATTGTTCCGCTAGATGGTGCTGATTTGTGTGAAGTTTGTGTGACTGTGTGGCATGATGGTGGCGGCATCGGAGGCGATACTGTATTTTTGGGTGAAATAAAAATTCCAATGCGAGGCAAGCAACAGCTCAATGCTGTTCAACCGAAAGCGTGGTATTTTTTGCAACCTCGTACAAGTCACTCTAGACCAGCCCGTTCGACGGCTACACCTCCAGGAACCCGATTAAGTTGTGATAATTCGTTGGGTTCAATGAGGCTACACATTGTTTACACGTCGGATACCGTTTTTCCATTGGCCACGTACGACGACTTGCTGAATATGCTCCTGGAGAGTTTAAATCAACGACCGATAACAATATCAGCGGTTTACATATTGGGCGAAATAATAGCTAGTAAAACAGACTTGGCCCAACCGTTGGTGCGGTTATTTACACACAAAAATCTAATATCACCCATAATTAAAGCTCTTGCCGATCATGAAATATCCAAATTGACCGATCCGACGACTATATTTCGGGGTAACACATTGGTTTCGAAAATGATGGACGAAGCAATGAGATTGTCCGGTTTACATTATTTACATAACACATTACGTCCAATAGTTAAGGCCATTATACACGAAAAGAAACCATGTGAAATTGATCCGGCACGCGTCGAGAAGAATGACATGCAAATTGTCGAAGCCAATCTACTGAATTTGGAAGAATATGTGGAAAAAGTCTTTGAGGCCATTACAAAAAGTGCCGTACGTTGTCCGGCTGGTTTATGCCAAATATTTCATGATCTCAGGGAGTGTGCAGCTAAACACTTCCCAAAAAACAAGGAAGTTCGTTATTCGGTTGTGTCCGGTTTCATATTTTTGCGATTTTTCGCACCGGCTATTTTGGGACCAAAACTGTTCGATCTAACAAATGAACCATTGGTAAGTTTATTGTATAATTTTATATTTAATTTAATTACTAAAAAAGTCTATATCAACGATACTAATTTCTAATATGCGTATAATTATTAGGTATGTGTGTCCTATTAAGATACAGGGTTGTGTAACAGCCGGCAGTTAAAAGGCATTTTAGCGGGGTTTTTCCACATTTAACAAATAATTTTTTATTTATCTGGAAAATCAATATTTAAAATTTTTTACGAATATTTTGTTTAGAACTTACGTAATCCAAATTTTGTAACCGGCTTCATTTTTATAGTAACATAAAAGATACCTACATATATATTTCCGAAAAATATTTTTACAATTACGATTTGCAGATGTTTTTGCGGCTTATGATATAAGCAACCCTGATGTCCGAACCGGTCATGCAATATGTCAAATAAAAGGTTATTTAAAATCCTATATATTAGAGATATCTATAAAAGGACTGAAATACAGTATAGAGGACCGCTATGCTGTATTTACGAGGGGCAAAGACCTGAAAGAAAAATTCTTAAACTTATGGCCAACTACTTGAATTGTCTAGCTTTTATTTTACACTCACCAATATTTGTACTTCGACTCGCCTACGCCTATGCATAAATATATATGAAAAACATATTTTTGCCTCTCCCACCTACATGAAGTGGATTTGTCTTTGAATATAAAATGATAGGTATTTGTAATACCTCTTATTTGATACCATATCCCTCCGCTCAAACCTCCCAAAAATCATTTTTTCTGAACTGTTCACCAAACTTTAAACCCCTCTGGACGGCAAATCTTTAGAGTCCCCGGTCAATATAAGCCCGTGTTATACTTAGCCCTCTTAAATACAGCATAGCGAACCTCCCCGAAGATACTGTATTTACGCCCCCAAACAAAAGTATAAATTTTATATTTTTTATGTTATGACCAAAAGTTCATGTATTCTTCCAAATTTGGTCCAAAAACCGATCCAAAAATCTGTTTCCCATGGTCAAACTTATAATTATAGGAAATTGAAAGATGAATCATATTGTAGCACTAAATTTTTACCTACAATCTACACAAAAAAGGAGCGAAACATCAAACCGAGAGCACCCAGCTGCACTTTATGTTTGATCTCAGTCGTCTAAACTTCTCTATTAACTAACTTATATCTTGCAAAAATGTTTCATGGATCCACTAAAAATAACCACCAAATTTGTCCAAATCCATCCATTTTAAAGTTAAATAAGAAAATTTTAGGATAATCCTAATTCTGAAGTGGATCAAATTACATACAAAAAGTTCAGGCCTAATGAACTTCGATAAAGAACAAATTCTGAAAAATTTTAATAAAATCAGAAGGGTTTGTGACATATATGTATTGTATCCCCACTAGACATTATCATCGTATGCATAAAAAAGCTACTCAGCTTCACAATTTTATATTAAAATTGTTGTTGCTTTTTCTACTCACGCTGATTCGCATTGCAAAAACTACTGTTCGTCCTATTAAAACGTTATAAGAACAGACGCTGTTTCAGACGTTGTTGTATGGAAAATCAGCGTCTGAACGCCGGCGGGGATTGTAAATATGCCTAGAAAAAACTGCTAAATTTAAGAACCATTCTAATTCAGAAGTAGACCATCCTACTTAAAAAAATACGCGTCTTATGAATTTTGATAACCAACAAATTCTGAAAATTTCATCACAATCAGAGGAGTGGATCCATCCGCTGATGGTAAATATACCTAGAAAATACAATTTAACAAATAATGTATGGGAAACCCTCCCCCTTTTCTACCTAGAACTACTGGTGAATAACTTTGTTTATATGGTCACTTATAGTCTAGTTTTTCTGAATCAGGGCCTTATAAATCGAGAAAATAACATGGTCCCGGCAATTTGACCATTTTGACCTAAATTAAGGCTTGCACTATTTACATACATTACACAGCTCTACAAAATGACACTTTTTTTTGGTGCAGATTTTAAGTACATAAACTTTTTTAGGGTAATTTTGGGTCGCTGAATTCGAAAATGAAAACCATTTTTTCCAGGCAGCTCTTGTTTTCGAGATATGGTCAATCCTCCAAACAGACGTGAAATTTACGTGTTATGGAATTAGCATATTCCGAAATCAATATAAGTCACAAAAAAATTAGGTTCATTAAAGTTGTAAAAATATGTATATCCTATAACTTAAACATAGAAACCAAAATCGTAATTATTACAGTTTTGCCAATATGGTCTGAAAAGTAAAAAAACTACCAAATTTGGGCACAAAAACACTGTTCCCGCAAATTGATCTTTTGGGACTTTTTTCTCTATTATCCTGTAGATATATTCAACCGAAAAAACATAGATTCGTCTTGTTACCCAATTTAAAAAAAAAAAATTGTCTAATTTTCTTCCATAGAGTGACTCAGGGAGAAAGCCCCAATCCCCATACCCAACGATACTCCTAAAATTTATAAAATTGAGTGATCTCTAATAATATAATTTATTAGGTACGATACAAGAATTTCCAGCAGATTAAATTTAATATGCGGCAAATAATTTAATTCATCAAACAAAATACAGCATGTATAAACATGATCAAGTACACAATGTTTGACTCATCATTATAATATAGAGTGCAGATTAGAGGTAATAAGAATAGCACACAGCATGCATACGCAATACTTTCATAATATGATTAAATTAAACATATACGATGATAGCAAGTATGAAGCAGCGTTTAGCGTCGTCACTCAAGAGTTTGTGAGTTCGATTCCCCGTATATATGGCCGGGAATTTTCACAGCTGGGTTAGCATCTTTTGTTCGCCGATGTTTATTGATTTCAGTATTTCGCGGAAGTCAACAATGACACCAACAGATCCAGTAGATAGGATTCTCCATATAGTGTAAAACACAAGGGGTTAACTTAACCAACTATGAAAAACTGTGTCCCACTTATGAACTGATTTCTAAATGTTTTTCAATTTTTTTAAATGATTTCCACTTTTTTTAAATCATTTCTAAAGGATTTCAAATTTTTTAAATGATTTTCATTTTTTGAAATGATTTCCATTTTTTTAAATGATTTCCAAATTCTTTCAATTTTTTGTAAATGGTTTTCATTTTTTGAAATGATTTCCAAATGATTTCTTCCCATAAGGTTGTCCCATAATTTCCAATAGGGGTTAACCCCTCTGTAAAACCCCTTAATGTTAACCCTCTCCTTAATTACTACAAAAATATAACCGATGCATGCTGACAACATTTCACATTAAAAGTAGGTTTGTCTTGAAAAAAAACCCTAGTAATCAGATTTAACAGTAAAAACGATTTTAGCCCAAGACCTTCATCGGGTTGTTAGTGCGGTAAAACATTATTTATATTAGCTAATATTATAATATTTTTGGTTTTAGCTGCTATTTTACAATATTTTTTTTTCAATTTTTAATCTAATTCTTTGCACATCAGACACGCTTGAATCGACAGGAAATGATTATAATTAAAAATTTAGAAACAAAAATAAACAAAAATATTAAAATTAAATGGAGAAAATTGATTAAACACCACACAATATAATATTATTAATATTATTATTAGAAGCAGCTCGCAATATACATTGAACATATATGTGTAAATATTTAATTGAAAAATAATAAAATAATAATTTTTAATTTAAATAATGTTCAATAATAATATTAATAGAATACTTGGCGGCTATTATTATACATATTGTTATTATAACTTGTGTAAGCCGCACAATACTATGATATGGAAATTTAATATGCAATAGTTGAAAAATTTATAATGTTTATAAGATTATATTTATGGAAATAAAAATATTCATTTTTGTATTTTAAACATTCAATATAAAAACATTGTATGGGTTAAATCAAGAAAATTATTAAGTTTGTGGTTCACAATTTTCACAATATGTTATGTTATATATTACTTAACTCATTTTTGACCGCACAAAAACTATTCGATAGAATTGCGTGAAAATTTGCAAGTTTGTTCATTTCGGGTCCCTCAATGATTTTGAAAGTTTGAAAGTTTGAAAATTTTCCAATAAGCATTTTCCGAGAAAATATATGTTGCGAAAACGCAACTGCAGCCTAAAGCGATATCTTTTTTATTTATTTTTTTAACCCTAGGATGTTCAGCTAGGCTTTTCGAAGCTAATTTCGATTTTTTACGCTTCGTGAACAATTTACAAAGGTGTAGATATAATGCCTTAGAGCTTTATTGGAGCAATAAAAAAATATGCATTAGCTTGTGTCCGATTATTTACGTATATAAAGTATAAAGTTCCACATTTTCTGATTTCACCCATATATATGAAAGCAATACATCGCGGACTAATTTAATTATAAACAGCTTAATTTAAATATACAAAAGTCTATATATCAGCCGTTTATTTATACATTTTATGCAAAGTGATGAATGAAAAAGAAATAGTTTTTTTAATCAATGAAAATGTGGGTCGTCGATCTATCGATGAATCGCATACACACCGCGCGCGCTCGGTATACATAAACTTTAATTCAATTAAATTTCCACAATTTATTTTATTTACCTATTTTTGAATATTGAATGATAATTGAAATGCGTTTTGTTGTTGTTGTTTTTTTCTACATTTTTTTTTGTGAATTAAATTTGTCTTTTTTTAAATACTTTTATTGCGTACATAAAATTCATTCAACAATTTTTTTTGTTTCATCGTACACTCGTACTTATATTTACCTATTGAAGCAAAGAATATAAATAAAATTCGTATAATTTGAATTGAATTGTTTTTGATTTTTTGTTTTATGAATGAATTCTTAGAATTTACAGAAAATAAAAATAACGAAGAAAAAAAAACATTTTATTCTCTATAAGTCGAATTATAAAGTGCTATTTTTGGCCATATATTTACGTTTCTTTTGTTTTATAACAAATCATTAATAATGCGATATCTGTAAAATATTTATATAAGTATCTTTATACGTCTTTGGAGTTTTTTGTTTATTTTAAATGAAAATTTATTTCCTTTTTTGCTTTTGTAGGAACATATAAAAATCGATATGATATATGGATAATGTATGTAAATAGTACAAGCCTTAATTTAAGTTTTTTTTCCTTTTTACGATGCCCTGATTCAGAATAACTAGAAAATAAAAAGTGTTCATCCGTCCGTCCTCAATTTTCTAGACACAAAATGAGTTTAACCAACTGACTATAAAGTAGTCCCATACTCTACGATTACATTTGCGGTCTATAGATAGGTCTAAGGGAAAGGGTCCTCCTATACGTTTTTTTTTTGTAAAAATACTCAAAAAATATAAGAATATAGAGAAAGTTTTTTACGAGTAAACGGATTTCGCAAAATTTTAGTGTGGTGCTATTAGTTATTAGTGGGCCTGTACTGTGGAAGGTGAAGAGGGGCTCCCATACGATTTTTTTTATGGAAAATATGAGAAAATAGAGAAAGTTTTCTTAGCGGTAGACGGATGTGTCAATTTTTTTTTTGTAATTTTGTAATGGTTGTATATTATGGAATTGAATTTGGGGTCTCAAGACCAAAGGAGAAGGGACTTGGTGTCCCACTGACATGAATCTACAATTATTATACAATATAAAAATGGATCTAGTCGTTACTTCAAAAGATAGTATAAAATAAATTATAAAATAAATTCTGCGTTAGTCTAGCATACCAATTCTAAAAAGTAAAAACTATATCAGACGATCTGTCTCCACAAAACAAAAATATAATTTTTTTTTTATCAAAACAGTAAAATATGATAAAAAATATATAAATAATGTAGGTCGAATCATTTCTCATATAAGTTGTATAAAACATTTTTTTTTTATAAAAAAAAGTCTCACTTTTGTAATATTACTATGAAGTAATTAATATTTCATCAAAAACATATTATAATTTGTGAACTTTTTTTTCGGGATGACACATAATAATATTTTATACATATAAATTTCCCAGAATATAAATATTAAACAAATTTAGTGAGGCGATGAGATATAAAACTATATCGAGAACTTATATTACACAGAAGAAGAAAAATAAATCATAAACCGCGAATATTTCATCAACTTGATGTTTTTATTGTAGTAAAAACTTTGTTAATATTTTAAATTTTGTTAATCTATAAATTTATATAATATAGCAAGGTAAACCTGCAGCAAACATGAAAAAAAATCGTAAAAACTCTCAATGAATTAAGAAAATCGCGTTCAATTCTTGAATGAATATTTTTTTCTTTCATTTCTTTGAGAATGTGGGAGTTTGTTAACATTATTACGAGTCGAATAGCCCAAATATCGACGATGCGCGTATATATTATAATAAGAAAAAATAAACAAGATTTTTTTCACTATGCATAACGAAAAGTGTGTATTTTTTTCTATCAAATTAATTTTTTTTTTAATATTACGCAAAGTTAAAATATCGGTCGGTGAGCCCAGCCCTAGTATAACTGGGATGCTGCTTTTACTATATTTTAATATTTGAAAACTGATACAACCCAACATATTCTCTTTAGTTCACATTTTGAAAAAAAAAATGTCAACTAATGTATAGATATTTACAACAACAAAAAATAAATATATAAATTTAACCTATATAAACCCCAGGTGGAATCCCAGAGTATATAGGAACACTTTAAACCTACCCCTACACCAACATTTACCAAAAATTATGTAGCTCCACTTGTATGGGAGTCTTCCCTCTTTGCCCTACAGACCCCAAACGCAATCCCAGAGTATGCCCGCACAACATTTTTTATCGGAAAGCCAGAGAATGAAAAGTCGATATCTCTTTGATATCTATAGGAGCACTTTCTATATGATATTTTTTAATATTTATCTGGAAGATATCTCTTTTTTTAACATATAAGTGACTGTACATTGAATTATATGTCAATGAAAATTCTGATATCCTACTGATATCTAATATCTTAAAAACATACAAATATTCTTTATCTACAAGATATCTTATCGATATCGCTACAATCACGACATATTATTTAACCCCACTATAACAATTTAATTTCGATTTAAATTCGTTAAAGCAATATGTAATCGATTAAATTCGATAAATGTATATGTAAATAATTTTGTGACTTTATTTATTGGTTTACATATTTTTGAACTCGTCTAGATGGAGATTATCAGACATACTAATGATATATCGTAGGTCCTGAATCGAGTTTTAGGTGCTGAGTTTACTCGATGACTTATGACAGTGTATATAAATAATTGGTTCTTACCAAATTGTTTAATAAATTAAATTTGTTATAACTTTCTAAAACAGTAAGTTTATCTAAAATGCATAATAAAAAACTTTTAGAACAAAAAGTTAAAAACTCAATATAATTAGGCTGACCATAAATATAAGGAGCAAAACCAGGACAAAAAAAACATGTGAACCATTCTCTCAAAGCACCTCGTATACCCTTCAAATGCCACATATATGAGCAGCGCATGAGCCTGGGGAAGTATGTATTTACTGATCTTGGTTAATTCGTCCAAAAAGATACTAGGCTCCTCAATGCTGCACAAGGTGGATAAACGGCTATGCAAACGCTAATATAAAAGTTTCTTGAATGAGTGGTATCAAAATAGCAGTTTATTAATTAAAATAAGCTCGCCGCAGTAACCATACTTTATAACTTTGAAATATGATCAAAAACCCAAAATCGCTCCGAAAACCCTTAGCAGACCTGGAATGAAACACGAAATATAATATCTTAGTAAAATAAAACAAAAATGTTTGTCTTTTCTTATACTTTTTCCATTCTGATTATCATCATCATCATCTTATCCTTTACTTCTTGACGTGGGAGCATAGCATAGGGCATGTCCGAAATCGCACTCTATTTTCTGCCAATTTCTTGAGGTCACTCCATTACTTCCTTTCAGCTTTGGCTGCCTGCAACGATGTTAAACGTAACAAAGCCTTGGGTCGGCCAGGTCTGCTATTACCTTGTATGGGTTCTACTCTAGCGCCTTTTTTCTATTTGGCATTTTATGAAATTGATATTTAACATATCTATATTATAGAAATTAAATAACCTTTTTTTAAACAATTTTATTTTAGCAAACACAAAATAACTTTTCAATTATTATCCATTACAGAATGATCAAACAAATCGTACATTAACATTAATATCGAAGACGATTCAATCACTTGGCAATTTAGTTAGTTCACGGTCGGCCCAACAACCATCGAAAGAAGTCTATACCGGTCCATTGTACAAGAAATTTTGTTCGGAAAAATATGTCGAAGCTGTTAAACATTTTCTGGAGGTGGTTTCGTCATCGGTTGGCTCAAATCCCAGTGAAAATACCTTATTAGAGCCCGTACTTCTAAAAGAAGGGTAAGTTTTTTTTAAAGACTACAATTTTTACCAAATATTTAACAAAACAATTTGTCTTTTCTTCTTTCACTAACAATTACGAACCCACTAAAAATTATATGGATTTTGTAATATTTAAAAAAATAAATAAAATATTTCAGAGATTGGTAAGGAATATTAAATAAGTTTTGTATTTTACACACATTTGTAATGTGCTGTGCGCGCGGTTGTTTCATTCAGTTTTTTGTTTTACGTAACACCGCTTATTATTATTATTATTGTTTTTATACGAAATATGGTACAAATCAAACAATGCATTTTTATTAATAATTATTTTTCTCGTATTTTTATTTTTATTTTAATGAAATCTTTATCCCATTGTTTTTTTTAAATAATTTTTCGTTTGCTCTACTGTCTTCGCAGCCGTTTTTTTTATTTTTGTGAACTGTGAAAATCTTTTTGTTTTTTTTTCTTCATTTTGAGTCTATATTGCCTAATCTTGATTTGGAAAAAACTATTTTTTTTATAATTTTATGCAGCACACACACATTTTTTTCATTTTGTTTGTAATGATCACATATATAAAGAATATAATTTATTATGTGTTAGCATGTTGCCCTAAATTTATAAATAATAATAATATATTAAAATAATATAATATAATAATTGACGAACTAAAATATGTTATAACTAAGTGGATAATCAAATTGTTGTAATGTTATTTTTATGTATGCATACTGAGAGTTAATGCAGTTCTGATGTATTAATGTAAACTATAACGAGCCTTTATGGTCAATTGCGGGCGGACAACTAACACAAACTAACACTACCACAAAGGTTCGCTAGTTTAAACGTATATGAGCATAGAACGTATTTCTAGATTTTCGATTTATGGAAAAATGAACAGTAGTAAGCCTTATATGCTTCCACCAGAAATGTACAAAATCTTGTCTCTTTGACGTACTTAAACGTATTTCTAAGTTGCTAATGTTTTGATTTGAACATACTTAACACTTATAAGTTTTTCATATAAGATAAACGTGGACAAAAATTTTTATCATTATCACTAGATATGTGGAAAAAACTTTTCTTGACTTCTTTTCCAAATAATAAGTGCACCACCAAATATCTCTTCCAAATTTCAAGATCGTAGCATATAGGTATAGGTATAATTAGTTTGTGTACAATTTTCGGTTCTTTCTAGATATCTAATCTAGCCTTTTATGTACTATGTATAAGAGCTACTCCTTCCTGGAAAGCAAAACTCCTTCAAATACCAAACAATTAGAATACCAAAAAATCGGTCCGAGAGCCCCCAGTATATAACTGGTATCCTGCTTTTACTACATTTTAACATTTGAAAACTGACACAAACCAAGACATTCTTTATTAGTTTATATTTTTGACCAAATAATGTGAACTATTAGATATGTGCAACAGCAAAAAATAAGTCTTTACCCTAGAAATTATAGGTGGTATCCAGAGGAGAGGATATAAGGACACTTAACACTTACCCTTACACTAAAATTGACCAAACTCTTCAAACCCTCTCATGATCATCCGTTTACCAGGAAACAACTTTATCTATATGCTTTTATTTAAAAGCCATTATTAGCAAAACAAAATCGTATGGGAACCCCCTTCTTAACCCAAAGACTTTAAATGCAGACCAAGAGTATAGGCACACCTATATGTCAGTAGCCCGTTTTTTCGTAGATTCCCGCGGAAAAAAAAAATCACCCATATTTCTTTATATGGCAACACTAAAATATTTTTGCTTTTGTGTCAAATGTCCTTGCTCAAATACCTTTGCTTACATTTTATCATTTTTCGCTCTACTTATTATTTTCAAAGATTTTCGCAAAAAAAAAATTTCGCTTAAACCGGCACAACATGTGTATAGTTTGTTCAATCAACACAAGTGGTCTAAAGGACGATAATTCAAATTTTTTCAAGCTATGGTGTTTTTACACTAAATGTCCATTCTGAATTATCTTTATTTATTCTGTGGTATAGGACCACTAATAACTTACCCTCACCAAAATTTGTCAAAATCGGTTTACTGGTAAACAAAACTTTCTCTATATATATGCTCATATTTTTAGCCTAATTTTAGAAAAAAATAATCGTACGTGAGCCCCCCTTAACCATTGACCTAGACACTCCAAATGCAATCTTAGAGTATGGGATCACTGCAAACTCATCCCCCACCAAAATTTGTCCAAATCCGTCTACTGGTAAGAAAACTTTATCTATATGCTTATTTTTAAAAGCAAGTTTTAGCAAAACAAAAATCGTATTGGCGTTTCCCCTCCTTTGACCTATAGATCCAAATTGCAATCCCAGAGTATGAGATCGCTAATAACTCTTTCTTACAAAAAATTGGCTAAATCCGACCACTATTAAAACACTTTCTGTATATTATTCATATTTTTCGGTAATTTTTAGAAAACAAAATCGTTTGGAGCCCCCCTTCATCTTTGACCTAGAGACTTTAAATGCAATCCTAGAGTATGAGACTACTAAATTTTTCGGGCATTTTTAGAAGAAGAAAAATCGTTTGGGGCACCATTTATCTTTGACCTAAAGACTCCAACTAATAACTCATCATCATCAGAAATTGTCCAAATCCCTCGATTGGTGTAAAACTTTCTTGTGTCCCTTATTTCGCTGACGGACGGACGGACGGACACTTTATATTTTCTAGTTTTTCTGAATCGGGGCACCATAAAACGAGAAAATAATATGGTCCTGGTAATTTGACCATTTGACCTAAATTAAAGCTTGTAATATATTTTACCCACATTATCCATATATCATATGGATTTTTTGTATGTATAGTAAAAGCAAAAACTATCCCAAGATCCCATCATATTGTCATATCGTCTAGAACTTTATAATTCTTTCTCTACTTTATTTTGTTCTATTTATGCTGATATTTTTGTATGGAAGTTAATAGGTCCTGAAGATTAAAATTCTTGATATTCAATAGCATATAATGGGAACATAAAAAACCACTTCCACAAAATTTCAAGATTCTATTTCAACTAGAACTTTTTTATTTCTTGTATAGTGGACGGCCGGACAGACATTTTTTTTTTAATTTTTCGGTCTATAGAAAAAAAAGGTAAAAGTATATTTAAATTGTTTCTATTTTAAAAAATTGTATCGCAATTACAAGGCTTTTATTTATTTTATACTAACTGAACTGTAAAAGTAAAAAGAACGATGCCTTGATGAAAGCATCAGTTATGTTGCGAAAATCGAAACATTTTGAACATCTTAAACCAGAAATATATGTAACTTTAAAGGTTACGATCCAAAGAAATGCGATGATCAAGTATAAAATATGATGGCATAAATTTACATAAGTAAAAATAATTTATTTTTAAAGTATTTTCTATTTTATTTTATTTAATTTCATCGAATTGAATTAATGAATCAACCGAACTATAATTTTTATTATCTTCCGGTTTAATTTTCCATACGCACATGATTTATTGCCTAATTTTTATATGGAACTTGTGTGTATACGTGAACATAATACGAGTATATATATTTAGTAGGGTTAAATAAAGCTATAAATTTTACATGAAACATACTCTTCGCATGTTTATGGCAGAACAAACATTTTTTTTTTTGGTAAATTTTTGTGAATGAAACATTTGTGGTTTTATTGCGTGGAAATTTTTTTTTATTACTCATTTTAAAGATTTATATAATAATAATTTAAAAGTTTTGGGGGATTATAATAATTTGTATTATATAGTTCGTATAATATTTTGTTTTTAGATATAATAAAAAAGATTTATTTACCAAGTAACATGAACATGAGACAGTTAACCACATTAATTATTTTAATATTTAGCTTAAATTTATATCGCATATTGACATTTCAGATCCATAAGGACTATTTATTTTTAAATTGTATATTTTTTCTAATTAATTTCTATATATCTATATATCTAAATATTGCAACCAATTACTTTTAATTTTTTAATTAATTAAATTAAAATTAAAATACATTTTTCTTACTATTAATTTATGTTATTAATAAACTATTTCTCATATTTTTCAAAATTATTTCAATTGAATTTACAATTAATTTTTCCCTTCTTTAGGTTAATGACGAAACGATCGCAGCATCAAAACCTGTTGGGTCGATTTAATTTCAATCAGAGATATTTTCGTCTAACAACTCAATCATTAAGCTATGCCAAAACGAAAGGCAAACGATTAATCTGTGATATACCATTGTCGGAAATATTAGCTGTGGAAAGACTTAACGAATGCAATTTTAAAATGCAAAACATATTTCAGGT
This sequence comes from Diadocidia ferruginosa, assembly GCA_027564275.1. Classification (NCBI taxonomy): domain Eukaryota; kingdom Metazoa; phylum Arthropoda; class Insecta; order Diptera; family Diadocidiidae; genus Diadocidia; species Diadocidia ferruginosa. The sequence continues at coordinate 6,409 of JANSTW010008895.1, read as the reverse complement.
GAGATAATTTTTTATAAGTATTTAAAAATTTTAATAATTTAGTAAATGATATAAAAAAAATATGCAACATTGTATTTTAGAAAAAAAAAATAACTATTTACTTTTTTTCGACCGCGAATGTTAACAAATTATATTCGGTCAACGAAAAGTGCGAATACTTTTGTAACATTGGCTAAATTTCAAAATTGTATTTTAGGTAATTTAAAAAAAAAAATTAATTTAAAATGTTATATAGGTAGTCATTGTCGATAAATAAATATATCTAAAAAAAGTCCCTGATGATTCCTAAGTATGGCTATATCGATATATCGATATTTTAAAAATCATCGATTTTTTTAAATTGTAAAAAATATTAATATTTCGATTCTTTAAAAAATCATCAATAATTTTCGTTTTATCGATTTTTTTCCAAGAGAAGAATATTGTTTGGTCAAAAATAAGGAATTATTATACTTAAGGTGCTGTTAGACGTTGACTTGTTCAAGAAATCAAGAAAAAAATTCGGTCCGAGAGCCCCCAGTATAACTGGGATGCTGCCTTTACAATATTTCATCATTTGAAAATTGACATAAATCCAAACATTCTTAGTTCACATTTTTGGGAGAACTATAATAGATATTTACAACAAAAAATAAGATGGGAGGCCTCTCGTCTCCCCCAAATGTACTCCCAGAGTATAGTATAGGAGCCCCCTTTATCTTTGACCTGGAGACTTTTAATGGAATCCCAAAGTATTGGACCATTAAAAACTTTCCCTTCTACCAAAATTTGATCAAATCACTCTACGGGTAAAAAACTTTCTATACATGCTAACAACAATCATATGGGAGCCCCTTAACCTTCGACCTAAAAAAAATCCAAATCCAATCCGAGGTATGGGACCACTAAAAACACATTCCTACCAAAATTTGGCCAAATCCGCCTCCTGGTAAAAACTTTCTCTATATACGCTAATATTTTTCGGCGATTTTTACAAAATCGTATGGGCGCCCCCTTAAGCCTTTGACCTATAGAGACTCCAAATGAAATTCTAGAGTAAAAGTTACATAAAACTGACCCCTACTAAAATTTGGCCAAATCCGTTTACTGATAAAAAAACTTTCTATACTTTTATGCGCTCATATTTTTCGCCCATTTTTAGAAAAAGATTCGTATGAGAGCCCCTTAACCCTTGACCTAAAAACTCCAAATCCTATCTGAGAGTATGGGACATTTCAAAACTCATTCCCAATAAAATTTGGTCAAATCCATCTACTTACTGGTAAAAAAATTTCTTTATATGCTAATATTTTTCAGAGATTTTCACAAAAAAAGTCGTATGGGAGCCCCTCTTAATCTTTGACCTAGAAACTTCAAATGAAATTATAGAGTAAACTAAAAACTGACCCCTACCAAAATTTGGCCAAGTCCGCTTACTGGTAAAAAACTTTCTCTATATATGTTCATATTTTTCGGCCCTTTTTAGAAAACAAATCGTATGGCGGCCCCTTTTACCTTTGACCTAGGGACTCCAAATGCAATACCAGAACACAAATTACTAAAAACTCAACCCCACAAAATTTTGGCCAAATCCATCCACTGGTGTAAAACTTTCTTGTAGACAATTTTCAGCGACAGACGGACCGACAACCGGACGGATATTTTTTATAGTTTTTCTGAATCAGGGGATCATACAACGTAAAAAAATGGGTCCCAGCAATTCGACCATTTTGACCTAAATTAAAGCTTGTACTATTTTCATACAAACTCCATATATGTATATATGGATTTTTTAATGAATAGTTAAAGCAAAAAGGTAAGAGATCGAGAATATAAAATACAAAAATGTGTACACACTCGAATGAAACAAAACAAGGACTTGCAAGTCGCTTTTGAGGGGAAAATAGTTATCGTTTCAAAAACAAGTCGCTATTGAGGGAGGGGACAACAAGTTATCGTTCCGAAAAAGTCCTCGCACATAGACTTTTTACTATAAAGCTATCTCTTTCTTTTTTTTCTTGATGACTTGTAAAATTTTAACGTCTTACAGCTTCATTACTTATATTGAAGAATAATATCGAAATTTAAATATCGATAAATCCATATTAGAAAAATATAGATAAAACAGTTTAAAGAAACGTTTTTTGTGATTGATTATGGCATCAATTCGATAGCTAATCGCAAAATAGAATCACCAGTTGCCATTGCTTTGTCTCACAAATTGCAGCTAGTGTATAGCTTGCTCGAGAATTAGTATATTTAACCCTTTTCCCTTAAAATGGACCCAGCTCAGTCTTAATTTTTTTTCTAAAATAAATTTTGTTTAATTAAACTGTCTTTTCAAATATGAAAAATTACTTCTTATCGATGATTAAAAAAAAAATGGATTTCTTTTTATAAACCGTGGCAATTCGCATTCAGTTTGACGGTTAGGGATATAGCTTATTTGTGTCTCATACGAAAAATTCACATTTTATGAAATTGTCCTTAATAATGTATACTCGAGGTTTCTGAAACGAAAGAATTTCTCTGCATGCATAAAAATAGGTTCCTAAAAATTCAACACATACAAACTGTTAGGCGGTTTTGGAGTCTATGAAGGACATACATATACATAAGGAATATATCGACTTAAATTCACAACAATTATATTTAAATTAAATCGAGTATCAGTAAGTTGTATCTTTTAGACCTATTTTCCATTAATTAAAAAATTGCGTAATTTAATCTTATTATTAATATAATATAAATAAATATAAATTTCTCTAGAATAGTGATTTTATATTTTCCCTACGTACCTATAGATTATTGTCTATACATTAACATTGTTCCACAATTTATATAAATAATAAATTACACTTTTGCTTTACAATAATTTCATATATATTTTTCATAAAAAATTTAGGTTAATTGGCTTATGGAAAATAGTATGTAAAAAAAACTATTACACATATTCCCGTAATAGTTCAAGCGACGTCTAACTAAAAGATTACAAAAAACTATACAGAAAACAATTCAAAACAAACAATAAATTATTATTTAAAAATAAAAATTGCGGCTTAAATATTAAAATTCTCATAAGATTATGTGATTTTTTTTTCATTGTTGTTTTGTCTATTGTTTTTTTTTATATAACATTTGAGGATTAACACCGAAGATTGTCTATATATAGACAAAAAGTGTAATATTTAATTAAACAATTCTAGCTAAAATTTCGTTTTGTTCATTCACAATATATTATGCTGCTCGGCAGCGCGCTTATCGAAACAAACAAACAATTAATTAAATTAATTTTAATCGTAATGCACCTTTATAACAATGGATTTTGAATACTAAGAATTTGTTTGAGGTTATCTAATTTATTGTTGGTTTGTTTTATTTCACCTGCGTATAAATTTAAAAGTTATTCATATATAAATTATTTAGATCAAGTGCCAAGTATTTCCTATTGTCTATATAAAATATAACTACCCATATATAGGCAGATGGCTTTAAATTAATACTTGACAATTTTCGAATTTTTCATGAATAAAAAAAATGGTCGTTAAAAAATGTTACGATAATATAATATAACACAACTTATAATAAAAACAAAACAGTTAAACTTTGTTGAAAATAGGATAAATTAATCAATATTTGAAAATCTCATCAATATGACAAAAAAATTGTGTGAATTGTATGCAGAAAATTTTGTAATTTTAAGTAAAAAAACATAAAGTAGGAGTTAGACGTTAATTTTTTTTTCAAATCATCAAGAAAGAAGAAAGAAAGAGATAGCAACAAGTCTAAGTGCGAAGACTTTTTTTCTGAACGACGACTTTTTTTTGGAAGGACGACTATTTTCCCCTTAATATATAGTATCTTCAAGTCTTGATTTTGTTTCATTCGCGTGTACAAATTGTTGTCTTTTATTCTCTATCTCTTTTTTTTCTCTTGATTTCTTGAAAAAGTCAACGTCTAACTCCAACTTATTTATTAGCCTGACCATATTATTATTATAAATTATAAATTTTTAGCAAGACAGTCCTGATTTCAGAGGTGTAGCCCTGGATGTTCTGCCTGATTTTCGATCATTCAAACTTATATTTCGATTTTTTATTTTATTTTAATTTATTTAGAGTAGATGACAATTGTCAACCTGTATGGAACAAAATCCAGGATTTATTAAAACATATTAACATTTTTTTACAGTCTTTTGAATGCTTTTTAAAATGCTATAAAAAGAACCTAGATATTGAATTAATAAAAAAAACAGTATTTCTTACTTATATGAAATATTTTTGGACTGGAACAGTTCGCGAAAAATCCACTATTACTTATTTTGAGATTTATTTGGAATATTTAAGTTCAAAATTTATTTTTCGTTTTTGATGAATTCATAACAGTGCATAATTTACAATCTAATCGAATGTTAGCTAAATTTTGACTTCTGGAAGTGCCCGCACCAAAATTAGCTAAACCCTTTTTGGATTCTGATACTTTAGTTCGAATTTTTTTGGCATCATTGATTTTTTGATCAAGCTTTGGTTTTGCTATATCTTTATCTCGTTAATTATTGGGATTTCTCCCATTCAGGGATTTGTGTTTTAAATATTATTGTGATGCTTTTCGCGAGTTGTAAAATGAAGAATTATTATTGATTTAACCAATTATTGTAGTGGAAAATTTTCAGATACAGGTGACTACTATAATAATTTATCAAAAGTTAAAAATTTGGTAGCAACTCTTATTGGTTTGTTTTATGATAAGAGGCGTGTTTTTTACATCATATGTGGAACACTTTCTATTTGTTTCATATATACGAAATTATTAATACCGCCTGCGAATGAAAGATTCAGACCAGTTGTGAAAAACTGCCTGCTAGAACGAGGATCAAACTCACAACCCCTTAGCATTAGGATATATTAACTATATAGAATCTAATTTTTTGTTTATTATCTTATTTTTTATTTAATAACTATTTGTATTTCTTACGTTTCAGATTATACGAAAAGAGCGAACGTTGTATGTACAAACATCAAATTGTGTCGAAGAAAAAGAGTGGGTTGATCTGTTGAGTAAAATTACGCAAAGTAATACGACAAGACTTGAAAATTATCACCCTTGCGCATATATAAATGGAATGTGGACGTGGTAAGTGAAAATAAAAAAAAAATCCAAATTATTCTAAATTAACTATCCTCGTTTTATTTTTTTCAGTTGTCAATCTGCCGATCAATTTGCGGCTGGATGTCATTCTGTCTCACCGAAACCATTACAAATGGAATTGGCCACAGCCCTAGATCCAGCGCGAGATTTGCAACGTTTAAATTCTCTCATAATGACACATTCACTGCAACTGAAACAATTGGCCGAAAGTGAAACATACAATGCTCCGTCTGGCATTTACGAAGATTTGCCACAAACTCGTAACACAGCCCAATTGCTTAGTGAGACGGCAAATAGTTTAGATCAAATACAGCTACGTTATAAGGATATGCTGATGCGTGAAACAAAGTACGGTAGTCGTCAATCGCCAATCGGTGATGACAACTATCTGCATATGTATCGCGGTGGAGGTCTAAGTGGTGTTGCAGCGGCTGCTGTTCATCAGCATCAACTGCAACATCACCAGCATCAAATACATTTGCATCAGCATCATCATTTTCACAATGACACCTCCACCGTGGGTAGTGGTGGCCGATCAAATTATTTCGTTAAAAATGATTTATTGCGTAGCTCAATCAATAATGACAAATATTCGCAATGTTGACCCTTGCCGAATTTAGGTACATTATAGAATAGGGGTGCCCGCGAAACAAAGAACCGAAAGTTTCTTTGTTTCCGATTTTAAAACAAACAAACAAATAATAGTGCAGTAATTTCAATTTTTTTTTTCTCGTAAACTTAGGATACATTTTGTTGATCAATTTGATAATTTTGTTTAATGGCTTTTTTGTAGTGGTTTTACACTTCTGCATCAGTTCGAAGACTCTCCGAATATTAGTTTGGAACAATCAATAATTATGAGAATTTTTTTACTTTTTCTATCGTTTTATTTAAAATAGACGTATTCCATATTTCCATCTCAAGTTAGCAGGAAATGCTCTTTTTAGCCCTTTACTAAATTCATGAAAGACAGACCATCCCAAGTAAGATTACTATATAATTTTGAGGAAATAATCGATGAGCCAAAAGCTAACCCGCACAATATTTATTATCGGAAATCCAGAGAATGAAAAACCGACAACTCTATGATATCTATATGATATCTTTTATTATTTATCTGGTAGATATCTCTTTTTTAACATATAAGTAGTATATATGTGCATTGAATTATATGTCAATGAAAATTATGATATCGTACTGATATTATATGTTTATCTTAAAAACATACAAATATTCTTTATCTACAAGATATAAATAATATATCAAGAAGATATTGTACAGA
>JANSTW010008784.1:0-15963 GCA_027564275.1 Diadocidia ferruginosa | reverse complement strand
TTACAAAAAATTATGATTAAAAAACGATAATATCGAATAAAAATATCGAATATCGAATGAAAATATCGATATCCCTTATATAAAATATCGAAATTAAAATTATCGATATATCGAAAATCAGAAAATATCGATATATATATCGATATATCGAACAGCCCTAGTCTCATGTCTTAATGGCTAAATTGATAGAATATTTAGATGATTTGGACTTTTTTATCTTAACGTAGACTAAATATTATAATCAAATGACAATTTTGTTCTAACTGCAACGATATACAAACTGAGTAATTGATGTTTAAAGTTCATAAATTTGTTCTGTTTAGTAAATCATTAAATAGATTTTTTTTTAAAAGAGTAATGCAGATTGTTTCCTTCATACAGAATAAAACTTTAAAAAATACATTTAATTTATTTATTATTTGTATTTACAATTTAAAACCTTTAAAAAATTGTTTGTTTTTAGCGTGGTTCTAAGTTCCAGATAGAACTTAACATTTCAGTTTTATTGTTCTATATACTGGCAGATAGAACTTTAGGTTAAAAGTTGAAAGAACTTGTGGTACTAAAAACCTTTAGATTTTCTGTAACTCGAAAAATACTGAGGACAGAACAACGACAATTAGTTTAATTGAAAGATTAACCCAAATTTAGTAAAGTTTGATATACAACGCCGCATTTATGAAAAAAATGCTAATTAGAACCATAGGATTCTAAGCTCGCGAACCGCTATCCCTAATTGTAAATATTGTTGGCATCAGAGCTGGAAACCACGGCGAAAATTTAAATAGTACATTACTACATTTAGTGGTACAGCAAAAGGTTCGTGGTACGGAACAGCGTTTCTTTCCACAGTTTTTTATCTCTGTACCATGGTTTTGAGGGAATTTTCGGTACAACCGCTATATTTTATAGTTACACATCAAATTAAGAGAACTTCCTAAAATTATAAGATATACTTTATAATAATAGATCTTATAAAAGTGATTTTTTTTTGTATTTTTTGGTCATATTATCTGTGGCCATATTGAATTAGATATTACTTGGATTTTTATTTTTGTATCGATTCAAACATGTGAACTACCTATTATATATTACAATAAAAAATAAGTCTTTAACCTGGAAACCCTGGTGGTATCCCAGAGTAAATAAGGATACCTAAAATCTACCCTTACACTTGTCCACTTGTGTCCAAACTCCTCAAATCATCCTCAAATTCCCCTTTAAAAAAATTAATGCATCGTTCAATCTTAAGTCGTGACGTCAGAAGTAAGCCACAATGCTTATAGCTCCATTACTTATATGCTTATATATTTCGGGCCAAATCCATTTATCAGGAAAAAAAATTATTAAAATTTGGCCAAATCCGCCCACAAATAATGCGTACTTTTTCGTGTAGCTGGCTTTTCGTCAGCCACCCCCACCCCCTATATATATTTATCAAAATTTGGCCAAATCCACCCACTAGTAAAGAAAATTTTCTATATGCTCATATTTTTCGGCCATTTTTAGAAAACAAAATCGTATGGGAGCCCTTTTCCATCTTTGACCTGAACTATGAATGCAATCCTAGAGTATGGGATCACTAAATACTCACCCTTACTAAAATTTGTTCAAATCCGTCTATAGTCAGCATAGAGCAGTGAGTAGCGTCACGGCTTTGTGTTTAAGAGGTTGTGGGTTCGAGATTGAGGCTCGGCAAGGTCAAAACAATTTCACAACTGCACCTTTCATTCGCAAGTGTTTTAAAAAAATCGATCGCAGTGGTTCGGAAGTCACTTAAAGCCGTTGGTCCGCCTATATATGATACCAACTGATATAGAGTTTCTCATATAGCGTAAAACCCGCCCCACTGATCACTAAAAAAATATGGCTACGGCTAGTGCGAGTTTCTGACAACACTTCATCTTTGATAGAGTCAAAGGTAAAGTCGACAATAAAAACCATAGTATCAGATAGAAGAAAAGATTAAAATGGTCCCTATATGCTCCCTCGCTTTGGAGTAAAGAACACGATGAGAATGATGATGTAGATACCGCTTTTAATTTACACGTTCCGCAGGGTACGGTCCATGGTATTTCAAATTAATTTATACGGTACAGGGTACGGTACTGGTTTTACAAAAAAAGAGGCGGTATGTGCTAAGGGTACGGTATGGAACGTTTCAGCGCGTTCCATGGTTCTCCTTGTTGGCATAGTGGTTAATAAAGTTAGTGTATCGATATGATGCTTTGTCTACGTTGTCAATTTAGTCTACTTTGTAAGTTATTAAAAGTCTACATTTATATGGTTTAAGCGTCGACAATGATGTCTAGTTTGTGTTTCGTGATTCATAGTTCATGTTGCACAACATTGACTATATAATATAAGCATAAACTCGGTAAAATGTCATTCTAAATTACTAATACGGTATTTAAAATCAGCTTCCTCGAAAATCCTTGCTTGTTTTATTTGTACCAATACTATGCGCAAATGCTACTTTGTTTTGTTAATAAAATTAAAATTTTAAATAATAAAGTCTCCTTAAAACTTTTTTCCACATAATAGACTTTATTGATACCAATTAAATCACTTTAATTCATAACAATAGATTCAATTTTTGAAAATTTCTTGAATTTTACAGAACTTCGACGAAAACCACTGCGGAGTCTTTTTCCAGTGTTGACCTAGAAGACACTATACTTACACTTAAAGTGCATTACCAGATTAGTGTACCTGCACTAAATCATTATATCTCTTCTAAACTTCTGTTCAGTGCTGTTTAAACTATCTCTTGGATTATATTTTTTGACGGACAGACAGACGGACACTTTGTCAAACTTTCGCTATTTAAGCAAACGAATCAATTTAATCATTTTGACAAAAATATAAAAGCTATATAGTAATATTATATGGATTTTTGATTCTCCACATAAAAATAGAAAATAGAAAAACTATATACCAGCTAAACCCAATGTATAAAAAACAACAACAACAACTCAATAAAAAAAGATAAATAAATAGTTGAAGCAACAGACTAATTTTCTATATTATATAAAGTATAATATTTGTTTGCATATGTATGTATTGGTGCTTTATATAAAACGAGACAATTTTCCAAAACAACAACAACACTTTACTCGATTGTGTAGACTTTTCCACGCAAACAAGGAGAAATCCGCAGCATCGGCGCACAATTCTTTTATTTGGAGAAAATTAAAAAAAAGTGTTATGCTGAACTGCTGAATACAAGAAAATTTAAGGAGTAAAAACAACAAATTCATTTTATTATTATTATTATTACTTGAGGGGTAAAATGCTGAATTGAAATATTATAAAGCAGTAGGTTTGTATAGGAAATAAATAGGGCGTTACACCAGCGCAGCTCATCAATATAACAGCTGTATATGTAATGAATGATTCGTGTATGTACGTTACGTATTTTATTTAAAATTTAAAGTTGGAGAGTCTATAGTTAGTTTTCTTGGAGCCTATTGTTAGTTTTGTTGAATTGATATAGTATATAATATGGTGCTGTTTAAAAGCACTTTATATACATGGAGAATTGTATATAATATAGTTTTTCATCAATAGTGTATAGTACATGTATATAGTATTTGGTGGGTAGGGATGAATGGAAAATTCTTTTGCAGGCATTATATCTGCGCGAAAATTTGTTTTTCTTCTTCACAGCAAAAAAAAATGTACGAAAAATACCATATAATAGGTAAATCCTGTCGTGTAACATACCGAGCTGCCGTATACGTACGAGTCAAATTATTTTTGTCGAATTAAAGTCGTCGTAAACAATATCAACTAGTGCTTTTTGGCAATTTCATTACGAATATTGTTGTTATTTTCCTTATAATTCATATATAGAAAAAACAATTTTTTTGCGTATTGCAAAATTTTCTATATGGAGCATAATATTTTGCATAAATAGTGAAATTGTGAAATTTTCATTTCAGTCAATTATAGGTGTGAAATTTTGGAATTTTTCAAAGAAGAAATCTGTTCAATTTATTGCAATGTTTTAGCATATTTTAAGTGTTGTAGAGAATTTGTTGATACGATTGTGCCAAGTTACTATTTATTTAGTGAAGTATAATAGGTTTCTAGTGAAATTTGATAGGTTACTAGTAAAATTCCATAGGTTACTATAGTGAAACTCAATAGGTTACCAGTGAAATTCGATGAATTAAAATTACTAACGAAATTTTTAAACTATTAAATATAAGAAAATTGTTACACAGTGAAATTTGTTTAGAAATTTTTTTAACGGGGGAGCACTGTAATTGCCTTTTGTTAATTAGTTTATTTAAATAAAATATTTCATTGCGAAAGTTTATAAAATGATTGTTTACATTTCAAATGATAATGAAAAATGTGTGGTTTTTCCTCAACAACCAGAAATTCATCAGTCAAAGGTTAGATTTTATCAATTTTTTGTCTAAATAAAGACATTTTTCCATTGTATATTTTGTTATTGCAAATGTAGGTGAGTAGTGCGTTTGGCATTTTAAAGTTGTTACACATATTTTACATCAAGAGCACGTCCCGTCAAGGGGTACTTTTTCAATGTAATTATTACGCGTATTTTGATTAGGAAAAAAATAATGCGTGCGCAATCTGCGTAATAATTATATGATATAACCGAGCAGTGCGTCGATCGAAAGCAGAATATTGTATTTTTTCGTGTAGCTGGCTTTTCATCAGCCACCCCCTATATATATATGTACAGAATATTTGATATAATATAAAATACGATATATTGCGTAAGGGTCGAAAAGTTTTACAACAAGTAGATATGTTGTTTTTTTTTGGGATTTTTTTTATTTTATATAATGATATTTCAGTCTACGATTGAGTTTTGTGTAGTTAAGTCGACACAATCTGTTTGTTGTTTGTTATATTACATATAGTTATATTCTCCATTTATATATATTTATTCATATCTTCTACATTACAAACTTTTAAAGTAAAAAAAATAAGGGAAAGGAAAAAAATTTCTCTGCATACATATAGTTAAGGAAAAATTATTTTGAAAACCTATGTATATGGAAAAAGGAAGCACCGTTTGTGTTTGAAGGAAAAAAGACGTTTTTTCTGAATTTCGGGTAAAGTTTTTATGAACAAAAAAATTTATACAGGTGTTACCGCAGTAATGAGATTTTAAGTGATATTTCATATGGAATTTTCTGTATATACAGAAGAATAATTTTATGTTTTTTTAAAGGGGTTGATGCAATATGTTTTCTATGCGTTGTTGTTGTTGGGATTTTTATCTTTATTTTATTACGTGTATAATTTTCATATAACAATAACAATCTCTATTTAGAGAATATTTTACGTTTTTAATAATATTTCTACCAAACATATTGTAATAATTGTTACTGTATTTTTTTGAATTTAAAAAAAATTATTTGAAAAAAGTCAGGAAAATAAATACTATTGACGTAATTATACAGGATTTTGCAAACCTGAAAGCTAGAAGAATAGTGAAAATTTAAAACATTTTTCTTTTGATTTTCGTTTTTAATAACATTTCTTTACTAAACATATTGCATTAATTTTTACCTTTTATTTTCTAATCGTCTGGATTTGAAAATTTAAAACTTTTTTTTCTTCTTTTAGTGATTTTAGTGAAATTTCAAAAACAATAAATCGTTAAAATTTATTACGCGTTTAGTGAACATATAAGGGTATATGGAAAAAAATTGTGATACAAAAATTACTTTTAGTTAAAAAAAAAATTTTAAAACTAAAAGAAAATTATTGAAAAAAAAAATATTTTTTAAAAATATTTCATTTTTGCAAGTGAAATTTTAGTGTGACGTGTTGTGAAGTTATATAAAAGAAGCAATTTTTCTCTATTACACGTAAACGAAAAGTGATTCCATATGGTTCATATGATAGAAATTGTGCGTCAAGGGAAAGTTGACTTTCCTCAAATGATTGTAAGTGAACTTTTTCATAACTCATACTTATATAAGTTTAAAAAAAAAATATTTTTTTTAAATATTTTGTAAAAAGTAATAAAAAAAATTTGTACTCCCATAACATTTCTCTGCTGCTACACGTCATATATGAACAAAGACGACTATTTTTCTGCTTATGAAAAATAAACTTTTACAAAAATGTTCGTTTTTTTTCAGCTTGCAGAAAATTTATTGAATTTCTTTTTCAATAATAAAAAGTTAAAGTTTTCACTGCAATAAGAAATATTTATAAGTAGTTTTTAAACTTGCATATATTTACAAATTGTGGTTTACTTCTTTACACACAGTTTTTTTTCTTGAAAATTTATTACAATTGTTGTATATTGAAATATAGTAGGGTGCGGATGTTTTGTATATGGACTTTTTTTTATATTGATCCACCCTATTTAATGGTTTATATATTGTATATAATATATATCACTGAATATAATATAATATTTTGTTTGACTGTATATAACATAAAATATACTTTAAGAGGATTTATATTCTTTTTTTTTTCTTATTTAAATGACAATATCTTCTATCTATGTGATAATATTGTGAAGAAAAGTTTTTTTTTTGAAAATATTATTATCTTTTGTAAATATTGTATAAAAGCTCTTGCGACTCTTATGCGTATTTTTAGAATATCTAGGGACATATAGAGAACCACAAACAAAAAAATTGTCTGCAAATTATTGATTTCTATATATTATTTAATAATGGAATTTTTTTTCGCAGAATTCTATAAATATTTATTTAAAGTTTTTATGAGGAAACAAATATATTTCGATTATATATTGTTTGTAAATGGAAAATTATTTGTATTCATGAATTTTCGGAATTTTTGGTCAAAACAAATTGTTTTACGAAAGAAAATTCACTTTAATTCAACAAGTAAATTAGCTGCAGTGCTGCCATATGGGTCGATTTTTTCGGCAAGTTTCTTCTGCAATTTTATAGATTGAGATGGACAAAGATTTGTAATAAATTGTTTAATCATACAGTTTTTAAACCTTCATAAACAATATTTTTACATTTTGAGTTCGATGCACGGTAAAATTTGACTAGATCTTCAGAATTTGTAAATTTTAAAATTTATTTTATTCGTTTATGATTCAAAAATATTTGTGCTTAAGATTGTTTGTAAATAGAAATTTATTTTTATTTACGAAATTTTAAAATTTTTAGTGACGAAAAATAGTTGTCAGTAAAAAAGTTTTTTTTTTAAATCAAAAAGCAAATTTAGCATCAGTACTGCCATAAAGGTCGATTTTTTCGGCAAGTTTCTTCTGCAGTGTTATATATGTAGTTACAGACAAAGACTTTTTAAAAATATTTTGTTATCTGAGTATACAAATTTTTAAACCGTTATCAGCTATTTTTGCATTTTGGGTTCGATACACAAATTTGGCTTAAGTTTCCAGAATTGGTAAACGATGATTAATAATTTTATGGTAACACTTAGTAAAATATTATATCGAAAAAATCAATTTACTATAGTATTTAACATAATAAGGTGTATTAGTATTGCTCTATATTATCAAATTACAAAATTTATGAATTTAACAACAATCCTTAATTATTACAATATTTTTATTGGATAAAAAATCAAACCAAAATAGAATAATTTCCAAAAAAAAATTCTCAATACAGAGAGAGCTATAACATCTTATGAATTGATTATAAATAATTACAATAAGGTCTTTTTTAACATCGGGATTGGGAATTTTTTTTAAATATTTTTTAAAAATAAAAATACTAAAATACCGGTGGTATTGTGTCTTCTATGTATTAAGATTTTTTTTTGACCAATTGAGGTTAATTTGAGCCATAGTAACTCAAATATTTGGACAATGGACAGTCGAAAAAAAAATATGAGACCCAATTCAGCCCACCTATTATTGAAATACTCTAAACTTATCCAGTTTAGCGGTCTTATATAAGAGAACTTAAATATTTACAATTAAACGATACTATAGAAACAGATTTAACATCACTCACCAGTATTACGCACTTTTAACTTTCTCAATAAAAATCGTGGTATCGAGACTACAAAAGACACAATAAATTTAGTAAAAAAATAAGACTCTGCAGATTGTTGAGAAAACAACAATTTGAGGTGAATTTTTATTTTATTCGGAAAAACGTATAGAAAAAAATATTTCACTACTAATTATTTTCAGCGATTTAGTCTTATTTTAGTGGAAAGACATTTTAATTTAAAAAAAACTGCAAAAAATTAAAAATTCACCGAACTTAGGATTATGATTTTTTTTTACATTTTCTACAAATTAATAGAGAAAGAGATTGATAAGATTTATTTCTTTTGTATATCCGAAAATAAAATTAAAAAGTTCTCGTCATATTCAAACTTAATAAAAATATCTCAAAAAATCCTTTTAAAATTTAACAGAAATCTAAATATTGATGTAAATTTAAATTATTAATTAATCTTGATATTCTTTCTTCTTTTTCTTTTCTCAGGCCTGTCTATTACATCCAAAAAATCTTTATGAAATTGCATTTTAGCAAATTTGTTTATAAATCTTTATCATAATAGGGTTGTAAACCCATATTTTTCTGATGATGCCATATTGTTGTACATCAAGAATATATATTTTTAACATTTTAAAATTTAAAATTAAATCATTAAAATCATTTAAAAAAACAACGGACTAGATTCGAGGACAGTGTGGATTTTTTCCCTGCCGGGATTTATACTCTTTTGTGATTTTTTTTTATTTTTAAAGTTGTTCACAATGATAAAATGTAGTAGATTGATCCCACCCAAGAGTAAAGTGGATCCGAGGCATTTTCAAAAATTGAAATTCCTTAAATTTGAATAAATAAAATTCTGGCCGTTTAAATAAAAAGTGATGCTTGAAGACTTTACTTCTTTTGGGGTTTTCTAACATATAAAATAGGAAAAAGTGGAATTTTTTTCTCTGTACAACCCTATTATTTGGATTAAAAATTCGTTTAATGTTATAATAAGTATTTTTTTTATAATTTCACTACTCCCGCGTGTGTTCAAAAAAATAGGTACATAAATCAATTTTTTAAGTTCTTTAAAAATTTAAAAAACGTCATTTTTTTCTTGTGTAAAATTTAAAATTTAAAATCGAGTATTTTGTAGTATAAAAAAAAATCGCATATAGACAAGTGGAAAAGAGATACGAAAAGGAAAAGGACGTATTGAACACGCATTCAATTTTATTAACAAAACGGGAGACTGAAACTTGTTTTTTAATTCTATGTATTCTTAAGTATTTTTCAGATTCTAATCTAGGCGGCATACTAAACAAACTGTTTTAATAAACAATTTCTGTCAGTCAATATAAAAAAATTGGTTTATAGTGAACTTTGCTTATAAAATCAGATTTTTTACACAAAATTTATTAAACTTTTTGCAGAAACTTGAATTGAAATTACTGGTTAATTTTACCATTGCACCTTAATTTTTTTTTATTTTAATTATGTTAATTAAATTAAATCTACTAGATTTTTTAATATATATTTTTTTTAATATTGGTTCAAATAAGCCTGATATAGCCATCAGAAATGTTTATTAAACAAAAGTTTGTTTAGTATGCCGCCTAGGTAAGTGAAATACTGCTCAACTGCTGACATTTGAGTGGTTTCTCAAAAATTATACCAATGAAAAAGTTACCAGTGAAAAATGTTCAGTAATTATATCTTCATTAATACATATGGTATTAATTTTCTATAATAAACATTATTTTTGTTAATCACAGAAGATATCGGTGTTTTATTTCATTACAGTGAAAATTTTTCAGATTTCTGAGTGAAATACTGCTGCTATTTGAGCGGTTTCTCAAGAGTCACCGAAGCCCTCGATTCGGTGAGAATTTTCAGAAATTACCTATATCTTCATCAATGTGATAATAAATTTCTGTTAATAAAAAATAATTGATTTATCACAGATATTATTGATTTTGCCCTAGAGGTTGAAAAAATAAAATGAATTGTGTTAATTTAGTTTGAACAGTGATAAATTTTTAGAACATAGAAACAAATTTAGACTAAACAAATTATATGCGTAATTTAACGGAGAGGGCAAATTATCACCAGAAAAATACCACGAAAGATTAAAATAACTAATTAATTTTATTAAATTTCTGTATAACTATTTCTTGCTACTGCAAAGTGCAAAGTGCAGTGTACAAAATTATTACCCATGTTGTGTAAAAATTCTTCGTTTTGTGTAACAAGTACAATACTCTGTGTGAGCTAATTTAACTAAAATTGATCGCAATTTTCATGAAAAACTTGTCAATAAAGTTATTTTTATTTATATATTTTATCAAAAATACGAAACTAATTTTAAAATGCTAAACTTTTCCATTAAAAATGTATTATAGGCTAAACACAATATTTTTTATATCCTTCCTCCTATATCTGAATTGGACTATGCCAAAATTTAAATATGCTGTATGCGTGCTACCCATATATAATATAGTTTAAAATATTATAAGGGTTAATATTTCTGTAAACTCTGTGCTAACCCTTTTCAGTAAGCTGTAACTTTTAAGGGAAAAACTTTTTATATAAATTATTATTAAAAAGTTTTATGTATATATATTGTAGTAGTAGTTACATGTTTACAAAGTTTAACAACATTCATTGACCTAGTGTATATATTATAGTAAATGCTATTACAACATAAGTTTAAAGTTTAAATGTTTAATGTTATACGTATAGATTGAAATCTTTTTGTATAAAATGCGAAAATAGTCTTTACTGTGTCAGAACTATAATAATCTTTATGTAAGCTAAATATGAAAAATTTTTATGCATTTTAAATTGGAAGATTTTGTAATTTTTTAGAAAATTTAAAATTTACTCAAAATTAGCACCAATCGCAATGACTAAATATTTGCTAAAGTTTGTATATAACTATTAACTATTGGGTCTTATATCTTAGTATGGTTATTCGATATTGAAAAAATATCGATATTTCAAAAAAATCATCGATATTTCGAAATTTAAAAAAATCATCGATATTTCAATTTTTAACAAAATCGTCGAATTTTTGATATATCGAAGATTTTTCAAAGAGAAAAAAAAAATCAAAAATAAGGAATAAATTGACAATATATCGAAAGAAATGTAAATTTTACATCTTCAGTCAGCCACCCCAAATAATATCTTGACAAGGGAAACAAATAAACGATGATATTGATTATATCAAATCAAAGAAAAATATCGAAACTTAAATATCGATATAATACCTATATCGATATTAGAAAAAGGTTGATACTTTCGATATACGAACATCTCTACTATACATTTTAATAGATTTTTTGTTAGTCTAAAGTAATAGATGTGTAATGTGCATCATAAAACAATTTAACCAACCTTATCTAATCACTTAATTCGATTTTTTTTTTCTAATATATTTGACAGAAAATTCTATTTTAATAACAAAATTTATCGAAATAGAATTTCCTAATGGCGCACCAGTTTCAAATATGATTTGAGAACTTTTTAGTTTATTTTATCTATAGGTTGGTACTAGGTATGTAACTATATTATAGGTAGTCCTGTGCAAAAAATATTTTTTTAATAAAAAATGTATAAATAATGATTGCGGTTGACCTTTTTCCGTAATATTTCTTTTTTACACATTTCGTAAATTAAATAAGTTTAACCGATATATTTTATCGTAATAAAAAAAACTATATAGCAAATTATATCGTATTTCCTATAGTTAGTTATTGATAATTTTTCTTTTTAATATACAAAATTATAAAGGTCATGGAAAATGATGTAAAATATTGAAAATTAGCCATATATTATGCTTTTATGTATATGTACTATGTAGGTTTATAAATGAATAAATAATAATTTTTAAATGTCTTAACATACATAATATTATCTCGTATATAATATAGAAATAACCTATCTATTATATGTAAAGGTATGTAATGGATTAACTAAAATATTTGACATGACATTTGTGATAGCATTTAAGCAATCGATTTATCGATATTATAAAAACAATTGACTTAAAGTTTAGAGTTTATTATAAAATATTAATTTGTTTTTACATAAATTTAGAAGAGTAATTAGAATTACACTCTAAAAAAAATTTCCTATAGTAAGTTATTTTGTGTGAATAAAAGTAGTCATCTCCGAGCCAAAATGTATTCCACCTTTTTTGATGAAAAAATTCAATCAATAATTCGCTTTAATCGTTTGAGTTAAAATAATTAATTTAACTATTTTTTTTTGTAAAAACTAAAAAGATCTTAAATTATTTGAAATATACTCAAAACGACGATTTTTTATTAAAGTAATTGATCTACGTTATTTGGACAATGTTGATTGATTTTTTGAGTTAATTTATTTAAAATTCGCTTAATATTAACCAATTTTTTAGTTATAATAATTAACAATTTTGAGTGAAAAAAAACATAAAATTCCATGAAAATATATTTTATTTATACAATGTTTTCACTCCAAATAAAGTGAAAACTATCTAATATTGGCTAAAATTGTTTAAGTGTCAAACACTCAAAATAAAGCGAAAATATTTTTTTTTTTAATTATTGAGTGAAAAAAATATTATGATTTTATTTATTGAATATTGAGAATATTTATTGGAAATTAAGTGAAATCCAACCTATTCTATTTATTGTTAAATTGTTTGATAATAATAATCACTCAAAAAAAAAGTGAGCAATCTTTATTTTGTCTTTACTTGTTGAGTGA
The DNA here is from genome assembly GCA_027564275.1 of Diadocidia ferruginosa. NCBI lineage: Eukaryota > Metazoa > Arthropoda > Insecta > Diptera > Diadocidiidae > Diadocidia > Diadocidia ferruginosa. The sequence goes on along the minus strand of JANSTW010008784.1, from coordinate 3,271 downwards.
TAATCATTTATTGAGTTATATTTACTAGAAACTAAGTGAAATTCCACTTATTCTGAATTTATTTATTGTTTTATAATTATCACTAGGAATATAGGTACAATTTATTCTGTCTTTATTTGTTGAGTGAAAATAATCATTTGAATTGAAACAAAGTAAAATAGAAGCTTTTCTTACTTTTTAATTGAGTGATAATCACTGCAAATAAGGTGAAAACTAATAATGAAAAATCACTTAAGCGAAATAAAATCGAATCTTATATTTTTATTTAGTGATAATAACGGCAGAATAATCTATATTTCGCTTTATTTTGAGTGATTTTTACTTTATTTTGAGTGATTAATGATCATCACTAAATAAATAAAGTCAGAATATATTTTATTTCGCATTCATTTAATTTTAAGTGAATGCATCTAGTGGTCATAATAATTACGATATACTAAAAAAAATATTTCGCTCAAAGTTGAGTGTTTTTTTGTCGTGTATTCTATAGTCAGTAATCAACAAAACATTTTATCTATCAAAAATCTTGCAGAAATTTAACAAGTACCTACCAATTTTCTTGTTTTGTAAAAAAAAATTATTAAAAAATTTCAAAAACGTGAGTTAATTTTAGACTTAGAGCATTTATAGAAATTTTTTAATTAAAAAACTCTATTATAGCCATGTGATAGCAAAAAATAGAAAAGATTTATGTTTTTAATAAAAATTATTCAATTGAAAAATTATATTGTTTGGTTGTTTTTAGTGTTTTATTTAGAAGTTGAGACTTTCATTTTATTCCAAAACACGTGCGGTAATATTCATTGTAATTTATTTTATTAAATTATAACAATCGGTGCGTGAATACTGAATTGTCAAAGTCAATACCGTTTAAAAGTTCTTAATAAATAGAACTTTTTTATACATATTTTATTAAAAAAAAATTTATTAACAATGTATTTTCATTGTTTTACTTATTTTCAATGTTTTTTGAGTTAATTCTTTAAAAAAATATTCCTTATTGCTATAATTAATTGTTTGGTTTTTTTTTAATTTTTTTTTTGTATAGAATTCCTTGAGCAAACACGTGAAATATTCATGTATTAAAATTGTTATGTCAAATAAGTGAAAGCGTAATATTTACAAGGTGTTTAACTTTTTAGTTATTTTTTAATAATTCATTTGAAATTTAATTTAATTGCGAAATTTATGTTTTATAGAGAACAAGACTAATTTTTGTTATTAAACATGTGATTTTTTTTAAAAACCCTACAATAATAAAAATTGACAATTTTATTTAAAAGTTTTTTTAAAAAACGAATGATATTTCGGTATATGGTTTAAAAATTGTTAAACAAAATATGTTATTTTCATATAAATTATTATTTTATATGCCACAAAAAATATTTTTTAGAAAATAATATAAAAATTCACCAATATTAGTGCATTGAAATTTGATTATTTTCCTCAACAACTTTTTGCAAAAAAAAAAAATATCGTGATTTTTATCAGGGCTGTTCGGGATATAACGATTAATATCGATATTTTTTTAATACGATACACCGATATTTAAATTTGGATATATTTTTAATTTTTATTGTCGATATTTTTGGTAATGTCGTTTATTTTGCTGCTATATAAAGTTATGTTTTATTTGGAGTCAAAGTGATTAAAGAAATAATCGTTTTTTCAATTTTTTGGCTTTTAGAAAATATATCGATTTTTCGAGAAATATCGATGATTTTTGAAAAGCCGAAGCCCTAATTTTTTTACAAGTATTATAGGTTTTTATAAAATAAATTGTAAAATCCTTCTTACTACTTTTGTTGAAACTTAAATTTTAATTTCGTATCCATATTTTTCGTCGCGATATTTCGTTATAATCGTTTTTTTGCTCGTTACGTTTCATTTATGAAGTGAATGATGAAATTAGTAAAATATATAGAATGTTTTAAATATTTCGTCATTTTATTAATTTTTTGCTCCTAGAAAAATGGATATTGCGAGAAATGACGATAAATTTTTGAAATATTAAAATATTGATGATTTTTAAAAAAATCAAATTTTTGTTGATTTTTCATTATCGAACAGCTCTAGTTCTTTTAGAAAAACTGATAGATTTAATCAAATAAATTCTTTAAAAAATAAAATAAATAAATTCTTAAATTAAAATCTTTCTTACTATACCATTGCAATTAAAAATTTAGGGGCTTTTAACTAGTAGAAAATAATCTATACAATATAAAGCAAATATAACGATTATTAAAATACACCCTCATTGAGTGCATTACTTTATCTCTATCTGTATAGAAAATATTGTACTGTAGATTAGATAAGAAAATATTTACATTTTTTGCATATTATTTTATATAACACTATGCAGGTGTAAAATAGATATTTTGAAATTCAAATATTTCTAATACGAAAACACCTTAAATATATTTTTGTGAAATGTATAGTATTTTCAATGTTCATGATATGTGTGGATTGTAGATTAATATTATTATGATTGGAAAATGAAAATTCTTGCAATATAACAAAACTTTAGCCTGTAGATGCAGAAAGTTAAGGGAGTAAAGTTGCTTTATTTTTATCTTTATGAAACTTAAATACATTTATAGGACTATCGATCAAAGATTTGACACTTATTTTAAATAAAACTGAAATTATTTCCGTGCCAAAAATTTTAAAACTGTTTCAGACCAATCTACGAAGTGGCTAATGAATTCTACTGGCAGATAAAGTGAAACACTCATGAGCTTGAGCATTTTGTTTTTAGGGAATGTATATTGAATATATGACTCACTCTTTGTTACATGATCTTGAGTGTGACTTCGTTCCAACTCCAAGTCAATCTTTCTCAATTCTTATCAAAGTATTATGGGGAAATCAGCGATCGTTACTTACATGAAAATAGAGTAAGAAGTGTAACTTGAGTAAAAAGAGTTACTCTAAAAAATACATATTATCTTTTTTAAGCCAAGAGCTTTATCCTTAGTTGGACCAACGGTAACTTTTGGTTTAAAGAAAATGACCTTTTACAAAAGATGCTGACCTTTCGTTGATTGATTTTTTTTTTTAAAACAAGCTATGACTGGTGGCGTTACTGGGAATAATTTGAATTTTTTCTGCAACTAAGTTCAAATGTGTATTACATTATATTACAAGAAAACCTATTTACAGACATCTAAACTTTTTCATATTTTCTTGCATATGTTAACCCGACGAAAATCTTCCATAACAATTTGTCTCCGCTTTATTATAATATTATAATATTACAATAACCGAAATA
>JANSTW010008673.1:0-15974 GCA_027564275.1 Diadocidia ferruginosa | reverse complement strand
CGATGGTTTTATATTTTGGCTGCTATGATTTTTTTTAGAATTAGAAAAAAGCTTGTTATAGCGGTTGGGCGTTATGTCTTTGGGTGTTATGTCATGTCACCAATCAATCATATCATCGAAGAAACTGAATAAATTTTAAATTACTTAAAAATCACTTCAGATTTAAAGTAAATAATAATGCGATAGTAAAAAAAATTAAATCTCACCTTAATTATTTCTTATAATTGCGCACAATATTTTAATAAAATAAACACTTAATAAAATGTAGGTAGCTGGTAGATAGATCTGTGTGGTTTTGTTGACGCACAACTCATACAGCTAATATATTAAATGTCGTATACTTAGTGTTGTATATCAATATGTTGAAGATCGCTTTTGCATTGTTTATATTTATATTCGAGATATCCAATAAAGCTTGTGGGAAGTCGCACAGATATATAAAATCTTTAAAAAAAATACAGCAAATGTTTTTTTTACGTATACAACCCGCATTTGAAAGGATGGACGTCATTAAAGCAGTTATAAGAGTTATATGTTAATATTAATTTATAAATTAATAAAATATACTTAAACAAATAAATTTAAGGAAATAATTTATTTGAATGAGAGATTTATAATAAAAATTTAAAAGAGGCAATAAAAGCATCGAGCAAACATTTTGAATTATTTATTTTGTATTTTTTTTTTACTATAGCAGTAGAATTTTTTTTTTTTTTATATTTCAAAAACCTCTATATAGCCATAAATAACTTAAGCAATTATAATTAATATGAAATCGTATTTTTAGAAATTCTTCTGACCACAATATGAAAAAAATCTGTTGCCACACGATAAGTGAAAAAAAACTTTTATTTATATTAAATTTTATTGAAAATAATAAGCACACCAAATAAATATCCTTTCCATATAATTTAGAACATGGAATATCAACATTTTATTTGCATACAAAATTTTCTTTCCTTTCAACAGTCTTTTTTCGTATGGGAGCTACCCAATGGGCAGTGGGCACTTTAAACAACCATCTCTACATAATTTCAAGTCTTGAACTTTCTATTTCTATGTGGACTTTAAAGTGCGGACGGATGAACGGAAGGACAGATGGACGGACGGACAGAGAATTTTGTTTTGTTTTGCATATTATGTTTAGAAATTATTAAATTATGTTTAAATTTAAAAAGGTCAAAAATGCCTATATTTGCTTGATTTTAATAGATCTTTGTATACAAGAATAATATTATTTAGAGAAAATATTACAATTTCAAATATTTTTTATCTCCGTGTAAATTTGTTTTTTTGTAAAACAAATTATTAAACCAAAAATATTACATTTTCTTTTTACATTAAGAAAAATCACTTTCGTTCTCCTCTTAAGACTTAAAGTATAAAAACTGTAAACGAAAAATCTGTTTCGGCTAACAAAAATATATTGATGAAAATATTACAGCTGCGAGAATAAAGAAATGAAAATTGTATTATTTTGTTGTTTGAATATCTTGTAGTTTTCTTTTTTTTGTAAACTCAAGGGAAATTCTTATTTCAATCTCAATGTTTAGCAGCAGCAGCAGCTTCTTTATGCAGTATAAACATCAGCGCATAATGTCGCACCAACAAAGAGATAATTTATTTTTATGATACAGTTGTTTTACATTAAATACGTTATTATTCTTCTTAAAGTTAAAATTCTTTAAATTTAAGGATGTTTTTGCATTTAGTTTTTAATATTCTTTTTTGTTTATATAAAATATAACGAAAATTATTCATGTTTTATGGAAAAACTTTATAAGTATATATATTTTGTCCACAAAATAAGAATAATTAAGGATTTATATTTCGTAGAAATTATATAAAATTTCTCTTTTAAAAATGAATAACACATTTTATTATTATTTTATTTTGACATAATTTTTGTGACAATTAATTTAGAGAAAAAAAGGAAAATTCTAACACATAGCTCAAATATTGAGGTATATGAGGACGATTAAAACACAGTGGCGAGCACCCGGAAGGTGAAATAACACTACAAATGCTCATGTTGTTTTTTTCCCTATTGTCGGAGTTCCTCAGCCATTATAAAGACTGTGACGTATATCTAAAACAGTGTATAATGAGTACAAGCACAGTTTTAAACATACGAAGGCATTAATTGGTCTATATACTAGAATCTGGTGCATAAATTATTAGAAAATAAGTCTCTGCAATATACGACAACCGAATTGTCCAACATATTTTCAAGTCATATAAAAGTTTAATTTAATTAGTTATTCTATAATTTTCGTATGTCAAATACATAATGGTTGAATAAATTATTTAAAAAAAAAATTATTATTATTATTACTATATACCGACACAATGAATAATATTAGTTAAGTGTCGAAATGTCTACCAAAACAATAATTAATTTTTTTTATATACCTACATCGGTAAAAAGTGTATGCACACAAAAATTCAATGATAATAATTGTATATAAATTATTTTTGAATGACGCACAATGAGATTATCAACATCAGCAGTCAGCACCCATCATACTATATTACGTAAAAGCTTAACAATATAATTGCAGTGCATTTACATATACAAGATAAAAAATACAAAAAAATGCACATATCAATATTAACACCCAAAGATATAACACCCAAAGACATAAACGCCCAAAAGCTTTAAACAAGCTTTTTTCTAATTTTTTTAAATTCTCAAATCTGTTATATCAGCCTATATACAAACCTATTGCTTTGTTTATAATTTTTAGTAGGGAAATTTAATCGTTTTTAATAGTTTTTAGCGAAGACACAAATAATAAATAAGTTATCGTGTGATTTAACCTGGTGACAGGTTTTGGTTGTTATGTCTTCGGGTGCTATGTCAGGTCACTGCCTAAAAATAGTGCAACTCTTGTCGGTATGAGTATTTTAAAACAATATTCGAATAAGCATTCGAATATTGTTTTAAAATACGAAATAGCGAAAGCTAGAACAAATATTAGTTCTTGTATTTAAAATTTTGTTAACAATTATGGTAGAAAAAAGTAAATATTTTACTTTTTCAGCATTAGGTATAAATTAATTTAGTTTTTAATTTTGGAACAGGCTAATTGATCAAGTGAATATTTTTGCAATATTATAGCTATTCGCCAGAGCCTTCAAAAATATGATGTTTTTTACTCTAAACTGACAAGGATTGCAATATTTCTAGGCTAACCCGCGTCGTCAGTGTAGTTGGATAACACAGATGGTGCCAAATAGGCATTCATCCAAAATAGGTGTATTCCTGAGATGTTTTAGCTGCAGCGAATTATAACAAGAACATATATTTATTGGTAATAATATGATTTTTTTTTTCAAATTACCACAATGCAAATACACATCTTGCACAGCAGACAAGCCACACAATACCGTAAAAATTATGTTCTCATTTGGATCATTGAATTTCCTATGTTACTAATATTTGAATAAGGATATCTTAGATGTCGCTACTGAAATTTTATTTTATTCTGCATAACTTAGTGACAGACGAAAAAAACAAACACATTTGTTTGCAAAGCTGTATGGTATTTTTTATATTCGTCCGCCTCTGCTTATAGGTTTAGTAAAATTATATTAAAACACGTGCAAGTTATATAAATAAACACAAATAATACATAATTAAATTCAAATTAACATTTGCACATAAAAGCTTATAATATGCTTAAGCTTTTATTTATCGAGTTATATTATATATAACAGTATATATAAATGTTGACTTTCTAACACAATATATTTTTGCTTATTATCTATAAATAGGCATATAGGTTTAAAAGAGGGGCGTCAATTGATAGGGGCTGGGGGAGAATTGCCCTACTCCAAGATCCAGTCTTTCTTAATAATTTTTTTTAATGATACAATAATTCAATCGTTAAAGAAAAAAACTTCCCTCTACAATGTTGTAGTAAATATTCTAGTCTGTTAATAACTCTAATTTTCCAGCATGCAGAAGTAAAATACTAAAATAGTCGCTCTTTATAGTAACTAGTAGTAGAATACGAGAAAAATTAAATTAAGTTAGTGAAAAAAAAAATTTTACGGCAGGACGTATATAGAGAAATGTACACACCATTAAAATAAGCCACAGCGTATCAGGTTCCAGTGGCTTATTTATCAATAAGTAAGGTATGCAAAGTTAGGCAGTGGATAACGTCACTGCTTTGCACTAAAGAAGTTGTGAGTTGCACATTCTGTTTGGCCGGGAAACGATGCTTAAGTAAGGCAAATCGCTGGGCCCACGACTCAAATGGGCTCCTAAATTATTAACTTATACTTATTTTTATGTTTTATTTAAAAAAATATATATTGCAAGTTGATTTTTAACATTCAATTCTGTATTTTTCGATATTTCTTTCTAAAAAATTTCGCTGCGCGGCAATTTTATAATCATGAAAGAAACTATTTAAATAAAAAGTGCAAGAGGTAACTTTACATAGCTTAAAATGTCATGTACACAATCATAGTTGATATAATTTATAATGTCTATTTAATTTATAGGTATATTCAAAAAAATGTTAAAAAAATCTGCCCCCTATCAAGATTTGGCTGAATTGACGCCACTGGTTTAAAACGATTTTTTCGACGAAAAAAATAAGCTTTTAGCCATATATATAATATAAAGCATGCAAAAGTTATATCTTATATATAACTTATATATTAATAATATATTTACATATTATGACGTACATTGTATATATATATAACCATAATTTTATGGATAACCATTAAAATGCCGGTTCCTATATATTTACACTTAAACTTTATAAAAATAAATATTGTAAAAAATTAAATATTTATTTTTATAAAAACATTAAATTAAAACATCGTTTTTTGGATTTAAATTTCTTGTTGTGCGGTGGCGGCAGCCGTTTTACTTGAAAATAAAAACACAAAACGAAATACCTAACGATTATTATTATTATTATTATATTACAATTTGTTGGCCACACTCTAAGTTAATGAACTTGATGTGTTCGATGATGTGTATGACGTCAGTTAATTTTAATAAAGACGTAAAAGATTAAACATTTTTTTTCTTGGTGGAGATATTTTTCGGATGTTGATATCCAGATTTTATTCTATGTATATAATATGTGTTACAGAGTTAGTATTTTAAATATTTTTTTACATTTAAATTAGTTTATATTGAAATGAGCGTTGATGCGGGTTCATGTATAAATAAATTATATTTTTTTTTTAAATGTTTGGTCTATTTTAAGAAATCTCAAAAATATATTCATTACGCATGTTTTTATGCATATAATATGCTTACTTTTTTCTTTTTTTTTCTTTTACTGGGTTTACCATATAACTCATGAGATTTATCTTTTCAATTTTAATTTGAAAAAAAAACTATCTATTTTTAGTGATATATAATTTTGAAATTTAGTAACAGGCCAATCGGTCAACGAAAAGTGAATACTTTTGTATTATTTATTGGCTCAGCTTTCGCCTGAGTCTTCAAAAATGTTTGTCAATTTACTCATACAAGAGTTGCACTATTTCTAGGCTAAGCGGTCATCAGTGGAGTTGAATGAAGACCAGTAAAGTTTGTTTGGTGGAAATATAAAATTACTTTTACAATCCAATTTTGTAATTTGCCTGAGCTATACCTTCCTCAATTCCTCAATCGAATTGCAGAAATGTCTATTTGGCACTATCTGAAGGGTGTTCATTCAACTCAGATAGCCTAGAAATATTGTAACCATTGTTGGTATGAGTAAATTGACACAATTTGTTGAAAGCTAGAGCCAGTAATATTACAAAATTATTCACTTTTTGTTAACCGATTAGCCTGTTCCTAAATTTCAAATTTGGAAACATCCACGATCGAAAAACAGTAAATATTTTATAATATAGTTTGAGTATACTTTTTGAAAAGATTTTTACTACCTTTGTAATCGTAGTATAATACTACTAAATAGTAATATCATCATATCTACAAATTTCTTTATATCCGCACAGTAGGAACGAATATTTTTATTTGAATATAATACAACCCGATGAGGTTCTTGAGATACACTATTACTATGGGCCTTCTGTCTTTTGGGTTTTCTGTCTTTTGGGTCTTCTGTCTTTTGGACATTATATCTTTTGGATGTTATGTCTTTTATGATGGTTGTTGTGACGATACAAGAAACAAGACGCATTAGTAGATTGACGTTAATACAATTTGTGTACACTTTGTAATTATTATTGTTAGATACTTTTATAATATTATTTAAATTTATTGTTTTAAACTTTATGTTAAATATATGTTCTTGTGTAATTAATCGTGAACTTTTATTACATGTATATATAACATGCATAATGTGATGGAAGTTTTTATCTCTTATTTCAGTTTTTTTTTAATTTATTTATCTTAATTTATTGTCGACACTCAGACAAGGTTTTTTTTCTGTGTGTATATAATTCATCGTCTGGTGTTATAAATCTGAAGATGTCTTATACGTGTCTCAGGGTGTACTCGACGAAATTGTATATATACTATAAAATATGAGAATATAAATGTTTTCTTGAATGTAACTTATATGCAAGTTCAGATCATAAAATTAATACGTTTATTCTATATAAAGTTAAATTAATAAAATTGTTATATATCTTATATTATATATACATTAGCAATGTCTAGAGCTTGAGACTAAATAATTGTATTATAAAATGTATAAATTATAAAATTATAAATATAAAATTGTAAAACAATATTTATTATTTGTGCGTCAGATAAAATTATATTGTAATTTCCTATATATAGAAGTATTATAATAATGATATTATATACAATATACATAATATATGGTGTGTGTACAAGCAAACAGTAGGTAATTTAAACAAATTTAAATTAATCTTTGTTCTTTATTTATTTTGTTTGTCGTTTGACGTCAGAGAATGATGTTGGCGTTTTTACTCTAACTAAAGCATCATTATCAGCGACCAACAATACAAAAACCCCAGTTTTAACCATAATATAAACAATTCCTATATACTTGTTCGTTATTTAAATAAAATATACAATATTTGTATGTCAAAACATACGCAGTACACGAGGAATGTTATATGTGATGTTTAGAAGGAAAATAATAACATATCCTTCATTCAGTGACATTTTATAAGCTGATGTTTAAAAATTCTTAAGTTTAATGTGAAAGTTATATATATTTTTATTACGCTGAATAATTCTTATGTTTTGCATTATAAACTATTTAGACAAATATTACAAAAAATATCAACGCGATTTAAAAAAAACGGTCCAAAAGCACCCAGCAACACTGGGATGCTGTTTTTACTACACGTTTGATTTCATTCGTCTAACATTTTCTATTATAACTAACTCATATTTTGCAAAAAAGTGTTATGGGTCCACTAAAAACAAATTTCTATTAAAATTTGGTCAAATCCGTCCACTGGTTGTCAAAAGTTAATTTGAAAATTTTTAAGATAACTCTAATTCTGAAGTGGATCACCCTAATGTCATGCAAAATATTACAGGTTTAATTTCGATAACGAACAAATTATGAAAATTTCATCAAAATCGTTTATATAGACATTTTTATTCACTAGTGATAATAATTACCTGGTATGATATACAAAATATTAGGATCCCCCTTATTCTGAGTTGGACCACTCTAATGGGGTACAAATACGATAAGCTTAATGAATTTCGACAACAAACAAATTCTGAAGATTTCATCAAAAATCGAAAGGGGTTGAGGTATATTTATCGATTGGTGGTACAAAATACAATTTTTTAGAAGCATCCTAATTCTAAAGTGGACCATCCTATTGGCTAAAAAATACGATTCTATATTGAATTTTGATAACTAAAAAAATTAAAAAAATTTATTAAAATCGTACTGGTTGAGACAGATCCATCCACTGTTATTAAATATAACATAGTAAAAATTGTTCCCGACAATTTGACCATTTTGACCAAAATTAAGACTTGTACTTGGTTGTACTATTTTCATACAAATCCATATATATATAAATATGGATTTTTTGTATGAATATATAAAAGCAAAATGTTGTGGAATTTATGCGGAATCTTTTTGCTTGTTAATAACTTTTTCCACTAAATTAAAGCTAGATTATAAATTTACAATCCGAATAGAAATTTGCTTGCTTATATGAATATATAATTTTGTTTGTGACAATTTAGATACTCCTATAAAATTCCCTAAAGGCCTTAAAGGGAATTTTCCACATTAAAATACAAAAGTGTTATTTAACTATATAATAAAGGCAGCATGGAGCAGTGGTTAGCGCACGGCTTTGTGTCCAAGAGGTAGTAGGTTTAAAATCGGCCTAAGGCCAGAAATTGTTTATTTTTTGGTCGTCAAAGAAAACCTTGGTGTCAAATAGAATAAAAAGGTAAAAAAAGAACCAACAATTATTATTATATGCTTATGTGTGTATCAGTGCCGAATATTCCATAGAAACTAGGGATGAATTTAGCATTGCTTCCCATAACTAAAAAAACCTGACACACTAATGATCGATATACAACCACTTGGATTATACAAAAATAAAACTATATTGTATAAGAAGGAAACTTATCGGTCTAATTGCTTCCAATCATTTATTTACCAATGTATTCTGTAAATTCTTTGTAGGAAATTTCAGCTTGTATTAAAATTAAATGAAAGATTATAAGCAAAGAGACAAATAAGTTCTCCTCATACACTAATTTTTTTATGTTATAATATAATAAGTGTACGTTGATATAATTGCTTTTAAGTTTTGTGAAAAAAAAAATGCAATCACAGTATGGAAATAATTTCTATTGAAGATGTCTGTCTACCGTATTCTGTATATACAACAATTTTAGTGTGGCTTCCCATGCTTTAAATCTCATGCTTCGGCACTGGTGTATATATATATAAAAAGCCATTATCAAGCACTGCATATTTTGCACCGGGTTCCTCTATTATATAAATATAAATTATATTATTCTATTTAATCTTGCGTATATTATTATTTAAAAAATATTGTTGAGCAAGGTTAGGGTAATTGTTTTTTTTTTCCTTCTGTGCGATTTGGATAAAATTCAATTATGGAAAAAATGGTATGACGTCAGTTGGTTTTAGATTATAAATCACATAAAATAACTAATATATTATGTTGATAAGAATTACATATAGTTGTGTACCTATATGTCAAATTATTTTACGAAAGATAATATTAAATATTTTTGTTTCTATATAAATATATTGTTTTAAATATTTTAATTAAATTTATTAATTTTTTTATTTATTTTTAAAATTAATCAATAAAATAAATAAATTATTTTCAATTATCGCTATATAAATTAATGATTAAAAATTTCAAGTCTCTCTAATAAATACACAATTATATGCCATATAATAATATATTGACGTAATTTCATATCAGACACCCGGCATCCTTAAGACATTAGAGTGTACTTATAATTCTAAACGTACATTAAATGCAATTAACATATATGTTATATAAGTCATATATAATATCTTCATCCACCCACTCGAAGCTGCACATTACCAGTCAGCACATATAAATATAGAAAAAAATATATATGATGAAAATTACGTGTTTTCGCACACTTTTGGAAGTGATGTTTTATTATGTTTTTTTTTATTTTAATCGTATGAGCTCATTAAAAAAAACAATTTTATGGAAAATTTGACGATTTTGACCACCTTGTAACTCGAGAACCACAAATCACAAAAAACATTGTTTTCAATAAAATTGCTTCTTTAATGAGTTCAAACGATTAAAATAAAAAAATAATAAATAATAAATAAAACATCACTTCCAAAAGTGTGCGAAAACACGTAAATTTCATCATATAGAAATAAACTAATAAATTAATCTTATCTTTTATTTTCACTTTAATATAAAACAAAATTATTAAAAACAAAGATATGAATCAAATGACGTACCTACTCTGCGTATATATTCGCAAGTGATTTTATAAAATGTGATAAATTATCTACGCGATTAAAAGAAATTATTTGCGTAAATTAAAAATTTAAAGTACAATCTATTAATATTATATTATATATATATACAATAAAAACGATTTAAATTGATTTATAATGGATTTATATAGGTATAAGAATTATTTACTAAAATCTAAGTAGATACCCGTACGGTTGAATAACTATTTTAGACTTTTTTATGAATAACATTTAATTGTAAATACGCATAAGATAAGACAGTAGATTGTTATTTTGCATCAATAGTACAATAAGCATTAAGCATATATATCCTTATAATTTAATACTATACTTATGGGAGCCATAATCGCACTACAGTTTACTTTAGTCCAACGCGTAAATACCATTTATCCTCTTTTCTATCGGATACCATAATTTACATAGACGAGCGTCAGCAACACAGACAGGCCACATTTTAAGTGGTCAGTGCAAGTCGACTTTAAACTATGTATGAAAAATCATATCTGTTGGTGTCACATATATACACGGTAAAAAATTTGGCATACAATTCGATTTTTTGTATAGAATTTCCTAATTTCAAATATTATATAAGTTTTTTTTAAGATAAAACATTTTTTAATACTAAAAATTTTTATAACTTTATATACCTTTAAGCTGATAAATAAACATCTGCGAATGAAAGGTGATAGCCCGTAGTTCATAAAATTACCTGGTCGGACTGAGAATTCGAATTTTAATGACCAGAAATACAGAGCAGCGACCATACAGATCTGTTTTCTTGCTTTGGAGTAAAGAAAGAGAATCGAACTAAATTGTATTCATTTTTAAAATATTATCAGTTTTACCAACTGCTTTCACCATGAAATAAACTTCCCGAAAAAGAAAAATCTTTTCTATCCCAAATTCATTCAGCGTGAATGCGAACCGATAACTAATATATTATGCTATATATAGATGAAGTTTTAACCGTAAAGCGTACCTTCTTTACGCATCCCATAAATTATTATTGTTCAAAATAAGTATATATAGGTAACATATATTTTCTTTTAGACATTTTTATTCGGTATAGAGAAAACATTTTTTATCTGAGACAGAAAAAACAAATTCTTTAAAATATTATAATATATTATTAAATTTACGTGTCTGTGTAAAATACCATGCTTGTTGACGTCATTGTGACGTCAAGACTAAACACATTTTTTCACATATTATATACAATTAGTTATATAGTTAGTTATATACAATATATATATATATATATATTAGAAAAGTCATTTTCTAACATTTTGAATTGATATATTATATTACTATACCTACTGGCACAGTAGCATGTATTATGTGAATGATATGTACCAGTAAAATTTATCAATGGTATTTTATGTTACATATAGTTTTTATATATATATAATAGAAATAGAGACTATTTTGTGTATCATATATTATATAGCTATATAGGTTTTCTTTCCCAAAAGCATGCCAAAAACATGCACAGAGATTATTATAATTATATATTTTTAAATCTTGTAAAGTCAAAGTCACACTTTAAGATTAAAACACAATGTTACCAATATTAATATATATGGCCGATGATCGCGATCAATATATTATAATATAATATAATGTGTATAAACAATTAAAATTAATATTATATACAATATATAGAATCAGGTTCAATATATAAATATTATATAGCGATTGTCTATATAATATATAAAATGAATAATGCATTTTTTTTTATAAAATAGTACGTGCCATTCATAACATTTTATGAATTAGCTTTGACTGTATAATATGCATCAATCAAATACAGTGGCGTCGTTCTAGAAATTTCTTGGGGGTTGCAATTTTTTTTTAGTAAATAAAGCTATTTTAGCAAATTTTCGTACAACCATTTAGTATGGTGCAATAGTAATCTCTATCAGCGGCGTATATGGTATATGGTCTTCAAGGCTTTAGGCAAATCTAAAATTTGTGCTTCTGGCGAGGTATATTTATCATATAAAATTGCCGCGCAGCGAAATTTGTTGTTAAAAAATATTGTACAAAACGGTATTTTATAATTTGTGGCCTACCCTTGGGCCTTAAATTTAAATAACTAAAATATATGTGTTAAAGTTAACAAAAGTACATAAAATTTGATAATTTGGTGGCTCTTTGAGTCGGTTGCTTTTGGCATTTCCATATTTTGTTTATAGGGAAAATCGCAACTGACCTCTTCATTTTAAAAAGTGATTGAGTTTAAATCATTCGTTTTTTTTGTTTCATTTAAATAATCGAAAATCTACAGACTAATATAAAAGCATCTAGTAAAACTACTTAGATTAATTAATATCGGTGATGTTGTCACATTTGTATAATTTATTAGATAATAATCATAATTTGGGAATTTAACATTTAAGTTTAGTATATAAGAAATTTTGGGGAGTCAACTGCCCTCCCAGCTCTCCCCCTCCCCCAAACGACGCATATGATCGAATATAATCAATAAATTTAATTAGATGCTATAATAAGTTAAGAGGTATAAATTTTTGTTAAAGAATAATTTTAGAAATATCACCCATAGTTAATGTACAATATGGTCACGGTGATGTTTTTCATTTTAATTAAATAAAGGATTTTTAACAAATTTTATAATATTAAATTTTAAAGAAAATATATTTTTTTTAATTTTCTGAAAATTTATAAAAATTATTTTAGTAGATGTAAAAAATCCTATATTTTTTTAAAAATACAACCAAATAATGATTTTTTAACATTTTTTTATTTCTTTGAAAGTAAGTTAAGAAGAACCAACTACCAAAATATTAAAATCCTGCTTATGATTTTCCTGATTTCTGAACTGATTTCTAATTTCTGAAATGGTTTCTCATTACAAGATTAATATGATTGCTGATTAATATATATACACTTCTAATACACTTCTAATTTATAATATAATTTTCTCTGACTTCCTCATGTTCCAAAATGATGTCTAATTACCGAAATGATTTCAGATTTATGAAATAAATGATTTACGCGATTTCGGAGTAAAAAAATTATGTTTTCCTAAATAATTTCTTATTTTAAAAATGGTTTCTGAAATGACTTCCGTAATTTTCGAAAATAAAATCTAATTAACGAAATGATTTTAAATTTCCAAAATGATTTCACTGATTTCCGAAATAATTTATAAATTACAAAATTATTTCCTCTGATTAAAATAATAAATAATAAAAATCTAATTAACAAAATGATTTCACTGATTTCCGAAATAATTTCTAATTTACAAAATGATTTCCTCTGATTTCCTTAATGACTTCTGTAATTTGCGAAAAAAATCTAATTAACAAAATTGTTTCAGATTTTCGAAATTATTTTAAATTTCCGAAATGATTTCACTGATTTCCGAAATAATTTCTAACTTACAAAATAATTTCCTCTGATTTCCGAAATGACTTCCGTAATTTTCAAAAAATCGAATTAAAAAAATGATTTCAGATTTCCAAAATTATTTCCGAAAAAAGTCTGATTTACAAAATGATTTCCAATATTACTTCGACTTTAATCAGATTTCTGAAAGGATTTTCGTGATTTCCGAGAAAAAAAATTCTGTATTGCGAAATAATATCTTATTTACGAAATGATTTCCTAAATGACTTCCGTAATTTCAGAAGAAGAAAAAAATTAATATAGAAAAATGTTATTTCCAAAATAATTTCTAGTTTACGAAATGATTTCCTCTGATTTCCGAAAGGACTTCTTTTTTTTTTTCGAAATAATTTCAGATTTGCTAAATTATATCAGATTTCCGAGCAAACAATTCTGATTTCCAATATAATTTCTAATTTACAAAATGACTTCCGTAATTTCCGAAAAAAAATCTGACTAACGAAATGATTTATGGTTTTCATGCTTCCCGGAATATATTTTTTTATTTTCTAAATAATTTGCTCTAATTATATACATATAAAAATCCGGGCTTTAAATAAAATTGAAACATTTAAAGCCCGACCAAATATCTAAAATGATTTATTATATTAAAATTCAAAATTATAATAAATTTCTTGGTAACATCGCAACAATCTAATGCATATTAATTAATATTATAATTAAAAACATGGATATCTAGTATATACTATGCATATAGTGCATACCGATTAGACCAACGAGCGATGCTTTTATGTAGAAATTTTAAAGTTTTAACAAATTATTATAGAAATACTTTATGTCTATACCAGTAATTTTAGTCAGCATGAAGCAGTGGTTATCGTCTTTGTGTTCAAGAGGTTGTGGGTTCGAGGCTCGGCAGGGCCAAAACATTTTTACAACTGGCAGGTGTTTTAAAAAGAATAAAAATCGATCGCAGTGGTTCGGAAGTCACTTGAAGCCGTTGGTCGGCCTATATGATACCAAAATAAATGATAGGGTTCCTCATATTGTGTAAAACCCGCCCCACTGATCATCAAAAAAATATGGCTGGTGCGAGTTGCTGATGCTGACAACACTCTACCTTTGATATATTCATATATACCTATATCAGATAGAAAAAAGGGTAAAATCATCCCTATGCTTCATCGCTTTGGAGTAAAGGATACGATGATGATGATAAGTAATTTTAGAAAAACATTAACTAAAACTCTTTTATTAAATTTCTGAATTTATATTATATAGATGTGCAATAATATCATAAAATTTGGAATTAAATTATAATTTGAATTAAATATTTATTCTATGTCTTCTGCCCTCTCACAACGATATTTTTGTTGAATTGCATTATAAAAGCTCGCACAATTAAAAAAATTGTGTGTAAACTAAAAACTAAAAACAGGAAAACTTTTCATTGTGAGAGCACATATGCAGAATTAGGAAAGCAAGTAATTTAAATTAAAAAATTAGGGAAACTAATTTAAATATAAATGTCTCATAAAGTCATAAATAATAATTAAATCTAAAAAAAAACATAAATTTTATTTTCTTATCGCGGTATACGCGCGGTAACGTCATTCATTATATATGTATCTATTATGAAAATTACGTGTTCTCGCACACTTTCGAAAGTTATGTTTTATTTATCATATTTTTTTTATTTTAATTGTATGTACTTAAAACAATTTATTTTATGGTTCTCGTGTTACAAGGTGGTCATAATCTTCGAAAATCCCCTGTTAATTTAAAATAGCTGCCAAAAAATAAGTATTTATCCGATTGGAACGAAATTTTGTAAATCTATAGAATAATAATTAAGTTATCGGAAAAAATAAAAAAAACTATTTTTTTGAATATTTTTATAATTCAAAATGGGCAACAAATATTAAAATAACAATTTCTGTCATTTTAAATAATTATTATTGTACTAGAAAGTAACAAAACACGTTTCTATAATTTTAACGGTTACTTACTATTTTTATATTAACACTGCAAGTGATTTTCCTCGATTTCGACCACTTTGAAACTCGAGAACAACTAATTACAAAAAAAAATTGTTTTTTATAAAATTTTATTTTTAATGAGTACACACAATTAAAATAAAACAAACATAGTAAATAAAACATCACTTCCAAAAGTGTGCAAAAAAACGTAATTTTCAGCAATATAATATTATATATGACAAACTATATATACTTGGGTATTACATATTTACTTTCTCTCGAATATAAATATATTCAAATATGACTGTTCTAATTTTATCAAAAAATTTGTTTGGGTTTTAACGTTCTTATTTATAGTTTTGATAACAAAGCCGATAATAGCAAGAACCTACATTTGTACTTTCTTATTAAAAAAATATATGAAATTAAAAAATTAAATTAAAAATTTGAAGCATAACTATAAAATTATTTATAAAGCATATACGCAAGTTTGAAAACATAAATATTAAATACTACGTACTATACACAATTAAACAAATAAACAGAAAATTATTTAATTTATAAAAATTAAAATATGATTTGTTTACATTTACCTATACCAATAAATATTATTATACATTTAAAATTTACATAATTTTTTGTTTATGTGAAGATGATTTCATATTGACAACGA
>JANSTW010008562.1:0-15974 GCA_027564275.1 Diadocidia ferruginosa | reverse complement strand
CGAGTAAGTAAATCCCATTAAAAAAATTAGGGAAGAAAAGTATACAAGGAAATGCTAAGATCTAGAAATTTGGAAGGAATATTTTTTTCGTGTTCTTATTATTTTGAACAGAAGTCAATATAAATAAAAGTTTTTTCACACTTTCGTGTGATAATGTTAACAGATTTTTTTAATTTGTTAAAATCAACATTAACATTAAAATGGTTTGGGAGAACCTCCATTTCCATTTCCTTTAAATATGTCATTAAAATGTGTAATTTATTTTTAATGTTCGATACAAACTTTTTTACATTTATTTAACTTTAGAATAAAAGGGATTTCTTTTCGGTGCTGTGTCTGTAATGTGATATTTACTCACATAATTTATATCTAGTTGAAAATATAAGAAACAGTAAAAAATCATAATTGGAAAAATCATAGAAATAAATAAAATATATTTTTAAAAATAAAAACATATTTTATGTACATTATTAAATTTAGAAAATTTAATTTTTCTAATGTGGTTTTCAAATACATATTATTTTATTTCCAAACAATTTTCTGTTTTTATTTAATGAATTGTTAAAAAAAGGTTAAAAATAACGATTCATTCATACAAAAAAAAAATAATATTCTATAAAAGTCGTTCTTATGATATTTCATTTATAGAATTTTCAACATCTTTTCATCATTGCCAGGCAGCAGCGCATTTCATTATATTCACAATAATAACATCCATCCACATATTTATATATACTTTTCACAAGAAGATAACATACATTTTCTATAACTGAAAAAGCTACATAATTTGTGTGTTGCGAATTTTAAAGAGCATGATTTTGATATAATCTAACTAACTAAAGAAACTCTTTGAGGCAAGGAAGATGTGCGCTGGCATCAGTGTGTATCATATAATCATGACGATGTATATAAATATAAAATATATAAAATGAAAGATGTAACGTATAATGGGCATAATAAGATACTTTACACAACTCAAAAATATTATATGAAATACGTGATAAAATGTGTGTGGTGGTCTTTTTTTTAAGTATCTGGAAAATATATATTTCCTATATATACAGAGCTTTTCTTATAGAAAATGTTCGTAATTTAGTTTTTTTAGAACTTTTAATCTTCATAAAATAATATTTTTAAGAAAAAATATTTAAATTGCGTAAATTTAAAGACAATTCTTCTCTATACAATTTATCGCATGCGACGCATTTAATTTAGGGTAATTAAATATTTGCTATAATACAATTTGTTTCACATTTCTAAAGCTTTATAAAAGCTTTTCTCATAATATACACAATATAACTCTAATAAAATATTTTTTATTTGTAAAATTGTATATAAATCTTTGCAAAGAAGAAGTATTATCAAGACTTTTAGCTATATTATAGGTTCTAAAACCATCATATTCTCGTATTAAGCCGACATATATTCTTTGTATATATAAAATTCTTGTTTATTTTATAAAATGAAAGTCAAACTTTATTAGCTATAGTATAGACAATATTTAAGGTTTATAAAGTTTTAATAATAATATAAACAATCTTGAAATAAAATTTTATACTTTTGCCTTTTTAAAGATATATATAATATAGGCTTTTGTGTGCAGTAATAAAATTTTAATGTTATCTATTTTATATACTTTAATGTATATAAGTAAATTTTTATATCAAAACAAAAGTGTCTACCTATATATACAACTTGGTAATTCTGAGTTGGATCTACTTAACACTTTCGCAGTATACACAAAATAATAACCGCACAATTGAATCAAAATGTATATATTTTAGAAACTAAATTTCCAGGTTTATTCTATGAAGTCTTATACAATATAATAATAAATTGGTGTACCGACAATTCCCCGAAACGGCAATTCCCCGAAACGACAGTTCCCCGAATGTACAATTATTCGAAACGACAATTCCCCAAAACGACAATTCCCCGAAAAAACAATTCCCCGACAAAAATTTGCCTGTACCAAAAAATTAAAAAAAATTTAAATTTTCAAAAATTAAAAAAAAACAATTTTTACATATATAATTTTATACCTATGAAAAAAATTAAAAAAAAATTGTTATTTACATTTTCTTAAAAAAAAATTTAATTTTAAAATTTTTTAAAATTGAAAATTTGTTCAAATTTTTATTTTTTTTTTTAATATTTGCCACAGGCATATTATAAACAGTTTTTTTACGAAAAATTTTTTTGTGTATTTTTAAAATAACAAACTATAAATTTACCTTCTAAGAAAAGTATACTATTATACCAAAAATTCCTCTAAAAAAATTTGCTCTGCTTGGGTTAGGTTAAAAATCGCGCGCGCGATTTGTAACCTATAAGCCAAACAGAGCCTATTTTTATCGGGGAATGGTCGTTTCGGGGAATTGTATTTTCGGGGAATTTACTTTTCGGGGAATTGTCGTTTCGGGGAATTTACTTTTCCGGGAATTGTCGGTGAACCTAATAAATTATATCAATTTATAAGTTCATTCCAATGTAATGCATGCCTTATATATTTGCCTATTAATTAAGTAGATATTTAATTGAATTATAAAAAAAATTCGAATACGTAAAATGTTTAATTTACATAATTTTTGCAATAATAGTTGTTACTGTGGTTTTTTTAAACCAATTATGATGTTTTTATTGGGATATACTATCACTGAACTAACAACAATAAATTGATTGTGAACGCTTTTCTACCTTAAAAGCCTATTTCTTGTTTTTTGGGAATGAATTTTCTCGATTTTGCTCACTTAGTAGAGAACTAAACCGGTCCTTAATTTATTTCGGTTTATTTTAATGGCAAATAAAGGAAAAGACTTTATTAAAATAAAAATCAGTATGAAACTGGTGAAAGTAAACTAAATAATTTTCATGAAATTGACCTTTTATTAATTTTATTTGTACATTTACTACATATATAACGATAGAAGGCAAAACCTTTATATAAACTGGGAGAGACATCTTACATTTTCACCACTAAGATTCATTTTGTGTGAAAAAGGCATTTCAATTCAAATCACTTCTCGTATATACAAAAATAAATGTTTCTAAATAACAAATTTTAAATCGTATAAGTGTCATATTAAAATTTGATGTTTCATTATATTTTGTTATATATATATATATAATAAATTATGAATAATCGGACATGCGGTCGTTGGGGAAAGGGATCTATTAATTCAATATAAATGCACTAAGTATACTACTTGTAGACCACCGGCCCACGTTCATATACCTCATGTGCTTAGCGCATTGCTGCGCTATCAAAAAACTGTTTTTTAATATTTCTGGCCTACGCCGTCATCAGAAAAGATGAGAGACTCCTTTGACAGTGGGGAAAGGTATAAAACGAAAAATGTTATACCTTTTATAAAGTTCTATTGCTGTAGCAAATAAAACCGAAAACAAACAGAATTGCAAAAACATTTCTATTGAAATATTAAATCTCTATATATTCGTAAATACATACAACATATATTATACAATATCCAATACTTTAAAGTGAATTCAGTTCATTAAAATATGGACATTTAAATTTGTATATACTGAACATACAAGACGCATATAGGTAGATACTTACCATTTAATAGTAACAATTAGGTTGCTTGCGTCCAACAACAACGACTGCATGTCCGATTATTATTCAAGTTTTTCAATAAAAATATTATGTGTAGATATAAAGGTTAAATCTAACATATAGTAAAAAAATTGAAATAGATCATTTACGTTGTAGCGAGAAAAAATCCCAAAGCGGCGGAAATGGGTTAAAAGTTAATTAACCTTATAACATAACTACAATTCAGAAACTTTTTCAGTGTTTAACTGTCTTATTGCACTAAATCTCTACAATTGCTCTAAACACAGATTCCTTCATTTCTGAAAATGTTTAATTTCCTAATGCCAAAAACAGCTAATTGACTTAGAGATTTTTTTAAGAGAAATTTCGTTTTGTGTCTAGATTTTCGAGCTGCGAGCAGAATTTATTTAGAAGAGAAGAAAAATCAAGCCAATAAGAACAAGACATGCAGGTGTTAAAGAGTTATTTTAATTCACAAAACCAAGCAGTTTTATATTATATTATATTTTTAAAGATTTGAGAGTATATACGGTGTGAAAATAAGCAAACAATAAAAAACAAATCTTTGTATTTTTTTTAAATCCAGGGGGGCGGGCAACTGCCCTTCCTTGTCTTCCCCTGCGGGTGCCCATGACTACACCCCTATATGCTATCGGATTATAATAATTTGATTCAAATAACTATTGATATCATAATATCAATATATCGATATTTTTTTCGATATATGTATATCGATACTTTTTTTTAAAAGAATCGGTATATCGATATCTGAAAATTATCTATATATCTATTGACGGACGAACGAATTTTTAATGTTGATTACCATTCTTATCTTTATTTTTTATACTGAGAAACTCACGGCATCCACTAACATCCGACTGTAGATACAGCAAAACAAGTGTTGACGTTGCGTGTACACTATGTATTGAAAATGTAATTAATAATGCCTTTATTTTAAGGGAAAAGTGATGTCATTTTGATAAAACATAAACATCTTTCCATATAATTAAATCTAGCAATTTAATATTTAAATTGAAAACTTTCATTCTTTCTGTTCTATAGTTTTCATCCGCACAATTTATTTATACGAATTATATTTATAAAGTGTACTTACTACTAAGTTATTATTTAAAGTTTTTATAGTTTATATTATAGTACCGCACAAAGATTGATCCATTTTTAGAGCTCAACCACCGAAAATATTTATCATTTGTGAAAATTGTTTTTTTGGATAAAAATCTTCTTGTGAAAAACGTGAAAAATATTGCAATTTAAACGCAATTTTTTTTATTTACTTTAAAAAGTTTTTCAAAAAAGAAAATGATTTTTCATATCTTTGCTTTTAAATTCACTTCATCTTAACATCTATATTATATATAGAATAGAATTATTATTATTATATAATATGGGCGAGATATTAAAATAAATGTTCTGTGCACATGCGATGAAAAATCATAAAGAAAGAAAATAGTTATGCAAAATAAAAGAAAAGTGTTTAAGGCGATTTTCTTTAAGTTTATTTTATAATAAAATATTTTGATGTTCGGTGTCGGTTGAGTTAACATAATAATAATATGCAAAAGTATATTTTCTATGTATATAAACAACGACTTTTATTTATCGATACACTAACTTTAATAAGCGCTATTCCACATTTTTGCAAAACTCGTTTTTTTAATACAATATGAGAGTCTTATCTAGAGATAAATCCATTAGCATAATAGAAAAAATGTGTTCTCTTGGACACAAAGCCGTGACGCTACTCACTACTCTATACTGACTACAAATTTATTGTCATGCTTAGTTTTTATTGCTGTGTCGCTATACAAAATACAAATGCGGGACAGTTTTTTTGTTTCTCCTGCAAAATTACAAATTGTGGAATAGCGGTTATTGAAGTTAGTGCATCGATATACTTTATTTATACGTACATATAGCTCAAATTGCTCATTTTATATTTTGAATTATTTTTATTTATTTAAATATAAAACAGATTTAATACAGAATGGTTTTTCCGAGTTGTTTTAAGTTTTTGCTGCTGCTCCATTTTTATGGAAAAGAATATAACGTTTATTTTTCTATTTGCTCAAAAAATGGTTAAACAATATTATTTTATGGATACGAAAAGGATTTCTTGTGGAAAATTATTATGTATATAGGACATTAGGATTTATTTAAAATTTTGGAGATGGCTAATCGGTCAACGAAAAGTGAATATTTTTGCAATATAATGTATATAGCTCCAGCTATTCGCCTGAGCCTTCAAAAATATGATGTTTTTTCTCATGTACCGACAAGATTTGCAATATTTCTAGGCTAACCGTTCGTCAGTGGAGTTGAATAACACACTCCATATTGTGTCAAATAGGCATTCATCCAAAATTTTTGAATTCCTGAGATGTAGTGATTTTTTTATAATTAGATATATTTAGCTACAAGCCTCAATATACATTATCATCGTTTATATAAAAAACTTCACAATTCTAATTATTATTAATTAATTTGACATTTTTCACATTTTGCTTTTACCATACATACAAAAAAACCATATAATAATGTATGTAAATAGTACAACCTTTAATTTAGGTCAAAATGTTCAAATTGGCGGGACCCAAAAATGGACGACAAATATATGAGCATTAGGAGAAAGTTTTTTTTTACCAGTAGACGCAATTGGAGAAATTTTATTGAGATTGAGTTATTAGTGTTCCCATTTTCTAAGATTGCATTTAAAGTCTCTTGGTTAAAGATGAAGGGGGGCGCACACACGATTTTTTTTTTCTAAAAATAACCGAAAAATATGAGCATATATAGAGAAAGTTGTTTATCAGTAGACGGATTTGGATAAGTTTTGGTGGAGGTGAGTTTTCAGTAGTCTCAAACTCTGGAGTAGCATTTAGAGTTTCTAGGTCAAAGGTCCCCTATACGATTTTTTTTGCAGAAAAATATGAGCATGTAGAAAAAGTTTTTTAACACTAGACGAATTTGGCTAAATTTTTGTGGGAGGTATTTTTTAGTGGTCTCATACTCTAGAATAATATTTAGAGTCTCTAAGTCAAAGATAAAGATGGGCTTCCAAACGTTTTCTTTTAATAAAAATAAGAAAAAATTTTGCCAGTGCGGATTTGGTCTAATTTTAAAGTAGATAAGTATTAAGTAGTTCTTGAATCTAGTATTGTATTTGGAGTCTCTATAGGTCAAAAGAAAAGTGGGCTCCATATTCATATATATTTTTTTGTTTTGAAAAATTGCCGAAATATGTGAGCAAAGTTTATTTTTTAATCTTTTTTTTTGAAGAAACATTGAGAAAACTAACTTGTTACGATAGCATGATGAGAATTGTTAACACTGCGTTTCATTGATAAAAACTTTTATGACTTTAATATAAATTTATTCAATAAAGTCTCACAAAAAACTTTTCTATAAACTTATAGATTGGTTTTGTTTGATATTAATCCGCGAGCTTAAACTACATATTATATAGCAAAAAATACTTATAATTACACGCAGCAAATACATAAAATGCTGTAGATTGTAATGCAAAGCAATTAAAAGTGTACTTTTATATCCTTTATTTTTCATTAATTTATATGCGACGATAATGTATTGAAATGAATATTACGCAATATATTCGTATAAAAGCTCTATAAATGATGCGTGTGATAAAAGTTCTGAATTATGCGATTTATGGGACTTGGGTAAATTATTTCATGCAGTATGGTATGACATATTATTATCCTTTTTTACGATGATGATGATGAGTGATTATATATAGCTTGGGGAGTGAGAAAAGCTATAAATTAATATTTTATTTTATAGAAAATATTTTTTTTTTATTATAATATTATATATTGTATGCGTCACTTATGGTTTGTATGTAATAAATATTTGTTCTATATAACGCAGGAAAAAGTATTAAAAATCGTTGCTCCTGAAGATTTTAATTAGAAACAGCCCCCAGATATTATTATATAATTTGTAAGAGTGTGTAATGGGGGGAGAGCTGATGTGGAGTTACATTCATCATAATATATTGATTATCATTTCGCATGTATTTTATATTATATATGTGATATATAGAAAATAGCAGCAGCTGCAACAGCATTAAAACTTAAACATTTTATATGTAAACAAAAATGTCAAGATAAGAGAAAAATAAAACATGGGGCGAATCAAGTATGTGCAGAATAAAATATATATTTATATGGGTGAAAAATAAATGAAAAACGCATCACTTCTAAAGAATCCCCATTCTTCGGCCAGATATAAATGCGTGCATTTCAACAAATTGTCCCATTTACCCACTGACATATAGGGGTGTAAAAACGTTGATGATGATGCTGTAAAATGATGACAGCGATGATGGGGTTTTAGATATATTTATAGTATATATGATTTCTATTGTTAATATGAGCGATGGGGATAATTACTTTGCGTATGGATTAAAATGAAAAGGGTTTTGTGTATAGAATACATTTTGCAAGGATATAGGTAAGTTCACTGACCTACTACAATGCGAAAATAATCCAACATATAGAAAACGCACATATATATTGATGATTACTGTGCTGTGATGATGATTTTTGATGATGATGGTACTATATTTATTTTTTTCCATAACATAAAAAGGGTTAAGATATGCAGTTTACCATATATGTTGTTGCTATGGAGCAAAGTAATAATACGCTTGAGGTATTTTTAGCATTCCAATTGCAGTGCACAGGCACACATAACATGACATACATATTTATGTATATAATATGTTTCTATATACATAATCATTAATTTATGGAAAAATATGTAGGTTCTGTAATATTGTTTAACCATCAGATCCTTTTAAAACAAAACAAAACTACGCATATTATGTGCAAAAACGAATGTGTGCAATTACTAGACTTTTATATTCTTTTCCTTTTGCGTGAATCAAACAAAAAAGAATAAACCATATTGAGTATACTATTTTTTATGCTTCTCAATGCAGGTATACACATATATGCGAAAAGTTATAAAGAATTTTCAATAAAATATATTTTCTTTGTTTCATTTGAGATTTTCTATATGTTATTATTAAAAAATATATTTATTATCAGTAGCGAAGCGTCACATATGCATCCTCAAAATTACTTACTAATCTTATTACACAAAACATTTAGTGGGCAAGAGAAAATTTTACGTCAGTTGACGGATTTGGTCAAATTTTTATTCGGGAACTGAGTCCTTTAATCTTAAAGATGAAATTGTGGTCTTTAAGTTGAAGGGAAAGAAGTCTTCCATCTAAAAATGATGTCAAAGTTTTAATGTTATATTTAATAAAATAAGAAAGTTAGTTAATTCAAGTATTTTAATATAAATTACATTTGAATTTAATTAAATTTATTCACATTTTGATTCCAAGAGGTGGATGCAGATTGAGAAACTTGCTGCTGCTGCTATGCAACTTTTTTTCACCTGCTGCGGCTGCTTAAACTGATCGAGCATATTTTTCAAGATTTCGGGTTATCTTGAGAATTAATTTAAGCATTTTTTGTATTCAAAACAGAGGTGGCAGCAGATTGAAAAAAGTTGCTGTTGCCTATCAACTTTTTATAGTGCTGTTGCTTAGTACCAACTAATATTTATAAAAATTAGTAAATTAACTTAAGAATACAACACATATTATTGTGTTTACGAAAGATTGCAGTATGTTGTGCTCACGCACGTTCTCTGAGAACACTTTGAGGATCTTTAGATCATTGCGAAAGTATTTTTAGTATTTGTCGAGTATAATCTTCCCATTATAATAAGCATTTAAATTCCATACAACTATAGTTTTTAAAAAAACTTATCAACATGATCTTACGTAATTAATCGATCATTTTAAAATTATTTTTAAAAGATGCGCAGCGTTTTTCCGCTTAAAATTAGCCTACCCACGAGCTGCTACGACAACGAGAACATTTTAAAATTTCAAAAACATTTGTTTAGGTTAGACTTCCTGCTACCTTCTGCTTGCCTGTTACTTTTAGTAAAAATTGCTATCAAGAAAACTAAAAACATTTGTATGGCTTCTCTAAAAATAAATTGCGAGGTTCGCCGCATCAAGCTTAAATTAATAGCTAAGCAGGCGAGCTTACGTAAAGCTTAGAGAGCAAAGCTCCTCGCAAAATTTTGTTGATTTAAAATCTCGAAAAACTTTTGTATGGCTTACTTAAAAAAAAATTTGCGAAAAGCTTCGCCGCATATCAAGCTCTAAAATTAAAGCTAAAAAATTATCCTACATTAAGCGGGGAAGGGCGAAGCTCCTCGCAAAAACAATTTTCGGCAAGACCTATGAATATTTTTCGAGTTTTTTCTAGCAATTTCTTTTACTAAAAGTAACAGGCAAGCAGAAGGTAGTAACCAAAATCAGTTTTTTTAAATTAACTATTCCGTTGTCATAGCAGCTCGTGTGTAAGCTCATTTTAAGCGGAAAAATGAAGCGCATCTTCTAAAAATACTTTTGAAATTATTGGGTGATGGTTAAAGATCTTTTTGTGAAGGTTTTAGTAAAAATGATATAATTGTAGAGAAAATGTTAAAATTGTTGTCAAGACTCTTGCGTACGCTCATTTTAAGCGAAAAAAATGTGTTTATTTTCTAAATATTCTTTTTAAATGAGCAAGTGATAAGAAACGATAATTTTGAAAAGTTTTCATTGAAAACGAGTAATAGGGAATTTAAAAATGTTTCCGTTGTCGTGGGTACTGGGTATGCTTATTTTAATGGGGAAAATAGGGTGTATCTTGCAAAAATACTTGCGCAATTTTTGAATGATTGTGAAATATAATTTTGAGAAGTTTTTAATAAAAACGATGGTAGTTGTAAGGACAAGTATTATCCTATTTTATGGAGTATTTTAAATACAATTTTTGGTGTCCATTCCTTGATACAGCTAAGTAAAATTGATCTAAAGATCAAATAATAATATACATTTAGTAAATATTCTTTTTAGTTTATTTTAAATCTAATGATCACTTCTTTTGTTAGCAACTCGCACTATAGCCATATTTTTTGGTTATCAGTGGAGAAGTATTATTAAAGAATAATTAAAATATTTAAATTATTATCGTCTATAACAATTTTTTTTTAGACTCTTAAGGGGTCCAAATAGGCTAATGCATAAAATATATACCAGCAGGCTTTACAACCTTCTGTTTGCTGTTGCGGCTGCTGATATCCAGCAGCTTTTTTGAGCATGCTGCTGATAACCAGTTGTGCTGGTGTTACCTCTGCTTCTTCATGCAAGAATTGAAAAAATTTCGATCATATTTTGAATAATCCAATTATAATTAATTTTAAATTTACAATATTATAAAATGTTTCAGATATATTTATTTTGAAAACTTAGGTTTTGTAAAAAAGCCATACAAATGTTTTGTTTTTAATAATTTCTCAGACTCGCGTGCAAGATGCACTGACGCAGCTATAAATAACTTTTATAGAGTATAGTTAGTAGTAATAAACATTAGGTTCCCCTGACTACCGCTGTTAGAAGAAATTGGATCGAATATAGTTTTAAACCAACAAATAACTATAAGATTTGAATAATCGGACTTGCGGTCGTTGGGGAAAGGGATCTATTATTTCAATAAAAATGCACTAAGTATACTAATTGTAGACCACCGGCCCACGTTCACACCTCACGTGCTTAGCGCATTGCTGCGCTATCAAAAAACTGATTTTTACTGTTTCTGGCCATACGCCGTCATCAGAAAGGACTAGAAACTCCTTTGAGAGTGGGGAAAGGTATAAAACGAAAAATGTTATACCTTTTTTAAACCCGATTATTCAAATTTTCAATATAAATTTTGGTCGATAAAATAATTGTTTTTTTCATAAAAATTACTATTTATAGAGATATTAATTTTGCAAACAACAGAGTTAATAGTAAAATACATTTTTTTTTAATTTTTTAGAACTTAAGGCGGGATTAAACGTTCTATGATCGTGCTGAAAATTATGAATTTCTGTTTTAACGTAAAATAGGAAAAAAAAAACAGGAGATGCCATCAAAAAATATGGGTCGTCAATGAAAACCATGACTTCAGATAGGAAAAAGTGTAAAATAGTCTCTAATCCCTATGATACATAGCTTTAGATTAGAGGACATGCTTCTTTAAATCGATGGTAGCAATTGAATCGGACGTATCTCGATTTTAGCCAATTTAAGGGAGAGACAAAAAGGAATTCAGATACGTCCGATTCCTTTGTTAAATATTCAAAATACGTATTATTAAATCGGAAATAAAAAACTTGTTGACAGTCACAGTGTTACTAAATTATTAAAAAAAATTCCTATATAATAACCAAAATGTCATTATATATCTCAATTTCGGCAATTTGCAAGATACGTCCGATTCAATTGAGGCCATCGATATAGTAAAATTGAGGTGTTTGCTAAAATTTTAATTAATCCAAATCATTTAAATGTTTTTATTATATAAATTCTTTATACCTACATGGTAGTTCTAAAAAGCTATATAAAAAATCGGATTAGCACAATATAAAATTCTACCAAATAAAAAAAAGGTCAAAACAAGCAAAAACTTTGATAAATCAATTAAAACGTTTGCCATATAGTAAGTTATTTGCGATGTTAATCTTAAACAGTGTCATTTATCATTTTATCGAATTTTAAACGCGCATCAGACAACAAAATGTTCACAAGAATCGTATTAACAACATTGACGACGTTGTCTTCTTTTCGGTAAACATAAATTGTGTATAAAAATTCCTTTTTTGGGGGCGTCCGAGGATGATTATTAAAGGTATTTTGGGTCGATTTTTTTTTAACTAGCAAGAACTATACGGTGATGACCACACACACACCTGAAAATTGCAGAAATTCAATATAATTTTTTTTTCGTACCCGAACGATATTTGAGTTGATAAAAAGGCGGTATTAATGGGCTTCAACGATACAAATAAAAAATAAAATATTTTGTTTCGTTGTCAGTTCTTTGATTTTGTTTGGCTTATTAGCTGAGGCAGCAAAAAAAACAAATAGTTTCGCATCTTTTGACTTTTGGGATTTTTTGTTTTAATCTTCAATATATAACTTTTATAATATTTGTTTAAAAACAAACAAGAAGAAAAAAAGAAGGTGGGCATAAATGTGATTAAAATCACATCTCGCAAATAACTTTAATCATCTGTCGACATTTTATCTATATAACATCGAAAATAATAAGGTGAAAATGCCGACAGTTTTAAGTGCCTGTTTGAGTTTTTTTTTATATAAATATGAAAAATAGATTTTTTATTATGTGATTAAAAAATGAAAGATTTTGAAGATATAGTTTTTTCTTTGGGCAGCAGAATTATATACTTAATTATATGCCTTTGGTCCTTTTCAATAACTTATTTTGAAATATTATCGATAGATTGGCGTTGAATTTATTTAAGTTTTAGTTTTTTTGGACATTAAATTAAAGCTAAACAGAATGCCGCCAATAAAGAAATGGTTTACCATATGTGGTCTAATATATATAGTGAAAATCTCTTTATTGGCGGTATTCGATTTAAATTAATCCCTAAATAAATAATTTGCTTTGATATAATTATCCTTTATTAAGTTCATTAAAATTTATAATTATAGAAACTACACAAGTATTTTCTATAATTGCGAATTTTATTTTGACCCATAGGTATTTAATATAATATTAATATATAAAATACATAACGAAAGATTAAGGACTTTAAAGGAAATATATGAAAATATAAAAAATATGTAGCAAAAATTTTCGTTGAAAAACTTGAAATTAAAATCGTTAAAATAACAAAGAAAATTCAAAATATACTTTTATTTAAACGTTTCGTCTAGCATTATGAACATTCTCAGAAAATGACTTGTTTTATGCGTGTAAATTTTACCGACTTTTGAAGGAACCGTGGGGTTCAAAGTTAGACAAAAAATAAAATAAAATAATATTTTAAAAATTGAATTAATTCTTCACTAAATTAAAGTTATTAGCTGAGCAATTAAGAAATTGCAGATCAAAATATTAGTAAGTATATAATTTCTTTACCAAAAAAATTATATTTTAATGTAAAAATATTTATTGTAAATTTATGCGATTATTGTGTAAATATTGTTAAGTGTTTTTTTAGTGCTTGCACTTGGCAATGTAGTTAACTATACTTATTGCATTAACCATATTATACATAACTATATAGGTAATTTTCTAGTTAAGTAACATTTCTAGGAAATTCTCGCAACCTTTATAGCATATAAATAAAGAAGCAAAAAAACCAACTCTTCATTTCGGAAGCAATAAAAAAACGCATACAATATTTCGAAAAAGAAAAGAAATAAGAACAAATTCTCATTCATTTTTTTTGTACCTTACCTATATATTTAAAAAAAAAATGTATATTTGAAGATAGAAGAACAAACTACTTATATTATATTCTAAAGGTGAGAATAAGGAAATTTCTTACTTTATATTTCTTGTCCAACTCTCAATATTGTTGTGTATTACCTACTTCTAGTAAAAAGTCCGTCAATGAGGGGGTTATAATTGTCAAACACACAAATATAACAAACTACATAAGCAAAAAATTGAAAAAACAAAAATGGAGCAATTCTTATACAAAAAAATCAGTCTGAGATCCCCTAGTAATTTGATGAAAATCATAACAAAGGTACAATACCGTTTTTTATGAACTGGGATGCTGCTTTTACAATCATTTAACATTCGAAAACTAACACCAACTAAAATTAAAAAATAAGATAGGAGGCCCTTTCGTTTTCTAGGGCAATTAAAACCCACCCACAACAAAAATTCGTAAAACTTTCTTTGCTCATATGTTTTGGCAATTTATATTGCATATGGTGCTAGACCCAAACACAATCCCAGATTCAGGAAGAACCTCTAATAATTAAAATTGTAGCCCTTGCCAAGTCATTTTATTTCACATCACGCATCCTTTATCAAACGTAAAGTTGCTCTAATTTTGAAGGAGGTATGCCCTCCCTTAAGTTTAGACTACAAATTATTTAAATTTACCCACTCTTCCATTCTGTATAGGTTTGGCTTAAGAATATAGAATTTTAAAACTTTTGTATACACATTTTAGTCCCCGCCCCTTCCATTGCCCCGTAAGACGTATTATATTTTTTTATATCGGAAGACCATGACGGTTCACTACAAAAAAGAAAAAAAAAGCCCTCCGGACTCGTTTGCTCTGGTGCACTTCAGCCGCCCCCTTAAACTTTGCCCTAGCGACATCCCCAACAAAAATTGTATAAATCGGTTTGTTAGTACAAAATATCGATTTAAAAGAAATCGTATGGGAGCCCTTTTATGTTTGACCTAGAGACTATAAATGCAATCCCAGAGTATAAGACACTAAAACGTCGCATCCACTAAAATTTTGCAAAATCCGTTTACTGGTAAACAATTTTCTCCATTTGCTCATATTTTTTGACGATTTTTAGGAAAAAAAAAGTATGAGAGCCCATTTTTTACCTATATAGAGACTTCAAATGCAATCCTAAAACTTTAAAGAACCCCTAAAATATGGGATTTTTTCCATACAAAAATTTGACTGAATCCGATTACTGGTAAAAATCTTTCTATATATGCTCATATATTTCGGTCAGTTTTACCAAAAAAATCGTATTGGAGTCCTCTCCCCATTGACCTATAGAACTTAAATGCAATACCAAACAATGAGACCACTAAAAAGTAAAAACTCATTCTGACCAAAATTTAAGCAAACCTGAGCATTGGTTTATTTCATTTTTGTGAAAACTGTTTCGGACCCAATCTTCGGAGTGGCTGAGAAACTCCACTGACAGTTAAAGTGAAATGATCATGAATATGCCGTGTATGATTTTGTATGACATTGATGTTTTCATATAAACACGGTTGATAAGAATTAATTAAGACTTTTTGTTGATTTCAGGTGAAAATTGAAAGAAGCTGGTTCCTGATAGGATTTGCTGTTTTATTAAAATGAAAGATGTGCGAGAACTGGGGACTTATGACGAGATATACGTACGTGTGAAAGAATTTTTTTTTTTTAGGCTGTCGATAAAATAAAAATTAAATTATTTTTTATTATAATCATAATTTAAATATAGGTAAATAAAGGTGAAAAGAGACAGACGCGTGCATCGGCATTTTTATTTTGAGTTATTTTATTTTTATTCTGTAATCTTTATGAATGGATATTTAAATTTAAATAAAATTTTTATGTATTTTTCATTATTATTTAATATTTATATATAAAAAAAGTATATAGTATCATACTGCTATATTATGTGTAAGGTTTATATACATATAAATATAGTGGCGTATTTAGGGGGGGGGGGGGGTGACAGGGGTTAAATTCCGAGGAGATTTTTTTTAAAAGCAAAATACATACAGGGAGG
>JANSTW010008451.1:0-15975 GCA_027564275.1 Diadocidia ferruginosa | reverse complement strand
TTTAAGGCTGTTTAGATTTTATTTTAAGCGCAAAATTTTATAAATTACTGTGGTTTGGTTAGTTAGGTTAATTTCTAAATATAAAATTTTATAGACAAAAAGTTTTTTTAAGTAAGCTATAAAAAATTAAAAAATTTTTTAAATAAAAATTTTGCTAATTGTTATAACTTGTCAAATACATTCTTTACTACATAAGTTTAATTTTGCAAATCTTTACAATTACAAAATTTTATAAAAATTTTGTAATTATAATAATTAAATTGTTTATGGATTTGTTTTTAGTATTTTCAAAAAGTCAAGATCTATTCAACCATTTCTTCCTAGAAACCAAGCCATTAACAAAAAAAATGCGTATTTGATTAGTTAACACACTCGTGCCTTCTTGAACTCCTGTTGCATTTTCTTTCTTTTTTTATTCGGCCTTTATTTAATTTTTTTCTTTCAAAAAGGACATTTAAAAAAGAACATTCATTACATTTAGAAAGTGGACACGGAGAAGAACAATGACGGCGGCCGCCATCGATGGCGACCGGATTGACCTCTTGTGCTCGGGTCATTATTACGCCCTCCTTCTGATTATATTCTCTTGTCTCTTTTTTATTCATTATTGTGCTATAGCACACTATTACAATCCATCGTCATCATTATTATCATAAAAAAATAATAAGAGAAAAAAGAGCTCATTGACAAAGAACAACAGAAAAATCTTATTCATCAAGATTTTGCTGTTCTCATCATTATTGTGCTCTTCGTCATCACTAAAGCACAATCATTCCGGCACTTGCCACAGCAACAGCAGAAAACGAGAATAAGAAAAAAAAATACAGATAGCCGACTGACCGGCCAAAAATTGCATACATAACAGCCGTTCCATTCATTTTTATTTTTTTTGGTAGCCGTCAAGAATTCCCTCATTTTTGCAAAATTCCGGCACATTTGTTATTTTATATGAACATTTTTAATACTACTTTTTTGAATATATTGTTACAAATTATTATAATGTAAAATTTAAAAGTAATTTAAGAAAGTAAATAAAAAATACAGAGGTTAATATTTTATTATTTAGAAAATGGACACAATATTGGAATTTTCATTAGGAAAAGCAAATCATGGCGTTGTACCACCACCTCAATCGTCGCCAAGTGCTGCAGTCCCATTCCCTTCAAATTTGAATTTAAGTAACTTAAACTTAAATAATCTAAATTTAACTGCATTATCGTCTATTTTAATTAAATCATTGCCATTAGTGGCTGCTGCACCACCAACTACACAATTACATCAACCGAATACGGATTTTATGAAAGAGTTGAACTCAGCAATAAATGCTGTGTTTGCTACAACCGATTCAATCCCATCAACATTAGCTAATTTGGTAATTTTACTTGGCTTGTTTAAAAATATTTGATTATTAAAATATCTTACAAAATAAGTTTTTAGAATCTTCCAATGAATGCATCAATGTATTCTGCATTCGCACATCAGCAACAGCTTCAACAATCTGGAGATCAACAAAGTCAACAACAAGCTGCAGCTGCAATCGCTGCTACTGTATTGGCAGCACAAACATTAGCAGTGCATACTCCTCCACCGTCTGTTGATTCAACGACGGCTTCCGCTATTTCACCATTTGATACAGCTAAAAGTATTTTAGTAAAAGCTTTGACTGAAGTTACAGATGGACAAGAAAACAATAATCGGGATGATAATTGTATAGGAACTGAATATGAGACTACAGCAACCACAAAACTTGTAAAACCAGTAGCAAAGCGCTTAAAATTTTCTGATGGTATCCCAATTTTATCTTCTTCTACAATGAGTCATCAATCAAATGGAATGACTCATTCATTGAAAAGTTCAACTGTTTCAGAATTAAATGCTGCTTTAAATTCTGAAATTTTACCAATGCAAGCAGCTGCAAGTCTCATAAATCTACATTTTAATACAACTAACGGAGCTAATATTTCAATGCCATGCTCATCTCCACCTTTACCTCCCACTCCAACAAGGTCTTCATCAATTGCGTCTTCCTCTGTAAGCTCAACACAAAATAGTCCTATATCAGCTTCTTTACGTCGACATTCTTCCGCATCAACTTCAATAAATAGAATTAACAATTCTGCTAACAAATCAAGCACGACAACCCCACAACGAAGGCCAGCAGCTCCAATCCCAGAAAATCTTAAGGTTTAATAATAATAATTTTTTTTCAAAATATTTTCAAGAAAATAAAAAAAATTTTTATTTATTTTTCTTTTATTAACATAAACAATCACACT
This sequence comes from Diadocidia ferruginosa, assembly GCA_027564275.1. Classification (NCBI taxonomy): domain Eukaryota; kingdom Metazoa; phylum Arthropoda; class Insecta; order Diptera; family Diadocidiidae; genus Diadocidia; species Diadocidia ferruginosa. The sequence continues at coordinate 13,699 of JANSTW010008451.1, read as the reverse complement.
AATCGAAATTTTGTGATGTAATTAGTTGATAAATTGCATATGAATAATCCTTTAAATTTATAAAATTTATATATGTTAAATAGTTTATATTTTATTAGAAAATTTAAAAATTTTGTATATTTTACTTTTTTTTTGACATACTCTTATTTAAAAGTAATGCAATAATATTAAAAAAAAATTTAGGATGAAGCATATTATGAAAGACGTAAAAAAAATAACGACGCTGCAAAACGTTCAAGAGATTCGAGGCGTTTTAAAGAAGAACAAACTGCACAACGAGCAGCCTGTTTGCATCAGGTTTGAATATTTTTTATGCCTTTAAAATAGAAAAATTTGACACGGAAGTTTTACATTTAAAATTTTTTATGTTTTTTTTTATTATTTAGTATTAAGAGCTTTTAGGAAAATGTTGAACTTCGTAATGAAATTGAACACTTAAAAGCCGAAATCAACAGATTACATTCGTTAATCCAAGCAAATTCAAATAACAGCTCAAATAATTTATCTATGCCAATTTCTACTGCCTATAAATCTGCAACTTTAAATAATATATCGTCTGAAAAAAACTTTAATTTTAGTTCAACAAAGAAAGAGATAAACAGTGAAGGTGAAAAAAACAATAATGTTATTTTGTTTGACCAAAAGCAAAATAATTTATTAAAATCAGCTTTTTCGCCTATCTTTTTATCAAATAACAACTGCAATATTGCTGACAACGACAAAACCATTTGTATTGACGATAATGTTAGCAATAATTACGTTGACGAAGATAATCAACATCAACGTCAACCACACATTCCGCAATATCGACGCTCACTATTTCTATCAACAATCACAACTTCACCAGATAATGATAAAAATAAGGCCAATGCAAAAGATAACTCAACATTAGAAAAACAATATATTGAAACAAAGACAAATTCCATTGACGATTCATTAATTAAACTAGATTTTACTATGTATGATAACGATAATAATTCGGAATCAAAAGTTAAAACAATTCTGGAATGAATTTTATGATGTGAAATTGAAGACCGAAATATCGGTTTTTTTAAGGTTTAAAATTTGTTCATTAATCACTTTGTGTTTAAAAATTAATAATTGGCAATTATTCAACGCACAAAAACATATTTAAAAAATTGATGTAAAAATTACACTTTTTTATTTAATTTTACTCAAATTAAATTTTTTTATTGCGCGGTTATGATAATACCTAAAATCATATTCTTAAAGCTTTATATTATTTAAAACTATCTTTATTTACTTATTATTAACGGGTTCCAAAAAGTCTCATATGAGATTAACAGGTCAAAAGTCAAAAATTCCCGAATATAACAACTATTAAGTATAGCAAAAAAAAGTCTATTACTTAATAATACTTTTAAACGGCATGTTTAATTTTATGGTTATTTTCTTCAATAAAGTCAGATCATTTACTTGTTAATGAAACTGAAATTTTACTATGTTTAACCAATTAATTGTATCTTTTTAATTTCTTATTACTTAATTTTGTCATTACTTATTTCAAACGTTTTACCTCTGACAGAGTTCAATATGCTCAATTTTTTTCTTGAATTGCTCAAAGTTTATATTTTAATTGTTCACTAATTATTTTAATTTTAATATAATCATACCTTAATTTTCTGTTTCGTGCAATGTTTTATTTTTTTATGTTTAAACTTCCAAAATGTGTGATGACGCTTTATTCTTTACATTGTTTTTTGAAGTTCTTTGTTTTATAGTTGAATAATAAATAAAATTTATTTTTTTTAAATGATACAAGTAAAAAAAGTTGTGTAAAAAAATCTGTGCTTTTGAGTCAATCCCTAACTAACTACGATCGACTTTATTTTTAACAACCTGACCTGTCAATTGTTAAGATTGAATCAGTGAAGCAAAAGTTAACAGCACTTTTAACTTAAAAAAAAAGATATTGCTGTACAAATTTTTGTATATTGGACCTTTCTTTTAAACTGCTATTTAAGTATTTTCAACTTTGAGAAAATTTAAGTAGGCAGAACACTAGTTAGAAACATTTTTTTGCTGATTATTAGCATACCAAATGGGCTATTTCAAAAAATGATATCTTTGTAATGCTAACAATTATCTCAACTCTCAAAATTTTTTGTATTATGTTTCGTCATCTTTATCGCCTTATTTTTTAAAAGTCTTATTTGTAAGCATTATCTTATGGTTATATATTATTAATTAACTGATTTTATGTCAATTTTTGCTTTTATCTAGTTATTAAAACTTTTTAGAACTTGAAGTAGAATAAAGAGAATAACTCTCACATCAATTAGGAACTCTTTAAAAGCATTGAATGTATTTTTTTCAGACTCTTCAATGATTATACTTTGAACATATCTCAATCCTTTTGCATCAATGTTGTGAAAATTGCGCAAAAAATATCGTAAGTCTGTTGTTTTATTTGCAATTTTTTATTTTCGAAATTATAAACACCTTGTAAAACAAATAAAAAACCATTTAAATATTTATTCATTTTTGTAAGATATAGCTCCTTATTAAGCAATATTATATTAAAAATTTAAATGCTCTCTCAAAGTATTTTGTAGTATCTTAAATACGTTCTTCAAAAATAACATTATTATCCGGCAAAAAAGACGACAAGAACTAATTTTTCTATTGTAACGCTATTTGTAATTTTTTTAAGAATAAAAAAAAATTTTAATTTATTTTTGCTTGAGTCTCAAAGCGATATTAAAATGCGGAAATTTTAAATTTGAATTGCTATCGTTACATTTTACAAAAAAATTTGAGAGAAAATATTTATTGAAAAATTGAATCTTTAATCTCAACTGGATGCTTTTAAGGTTTTTTGAATTATAAATTTATGTTATATTGTTCAACTTTTATTTTTGATCTTTGAAGAAAAAAAATATTTTTTATCGTACTTGGAAATAATTTATTTTGGCTTATGTTAAGCTATTTATGTTTTGTTATTATTTTAATATCAGGTTTTGTGAGATGCATAGAGATAATGGTCGCAAAAGTTTTCTTCCGCGAACTCCGCTTGCACACAAGAATGAAGATGCCATACCAAGACAATCGTTTGCCAGCAATCAGCATCAAAGAATGTCTGATTTATTTTTACGTAATATGGTGTAAAACAGAGTTTCTACACAATATTTACTATTAAGATTTTTATAACTTTTTTTATTGTTGATTTATACTTTTGTGTTTAGTTTTATTTTTTTTAGGGCTGAACCACGCTACAGTCTTGCTTTTGGTCGAATGAGTACTGCGCCGCGCTCTAGTTTAGCGGCTGGATCATTATCTGGTCGTCCAAGTACACTTATTGTAACAGGAGCTGGCGCTAAACGAGTACTTTCAATTCCCCGGCAAACTGCTATGAAAGATTCTCGTTCAGTATCGGATCGCGGGCGTCAGGCCGAAATGATTGAACATATTATGGATTTTCTTAATAGAAGGGATCCTCCATTCCAATATAATGAACGAATGATTCGATCACCTTCAAAAAATGATTTTAAAGTTCTTTTTGAATTTATGTTTCGTGAACTAGATGAATCATATTCCGTTCAAAAAGTAGAAGATGAAGTTTGTTTTGTAATTCTTTAACATATTTAATTTGTATTTAACTTTTTTTTATAGTTTTTTGTTTTTTAAATAATGTTTGTAATTCTAAATACTTATAGGTTTGTTTGTTTAGATTCCAAAAATTTTTAGTTCATTGGGATATCCTGTTCCAATAAAAAATAGTACGATGGTGACAATTGGTGCACAGCATTCTTGGCCTTCGTTACTTGCTGCATTAGATTGGCTTATTGATATGATAGAGGTTTTTATTTTAATTTTTTTAGATAATTTTTGAATAATTTAATATATTTTAATTTTTTTAGGTCGAAAATTCTATGGATGAAGAAAGCCTTGGTGCAAATCAGGTATTTATTTTTTGTTTTAGAGAGCTTATTTTATAATTTGTAAGTTTTAGCTAGCTTATAGTTATTTTACGACTTGTTATAAAAAGAAGATGGATGCTGCAGGTGCAGATCAAGTTGATTTTACTGAACAACTTACGACTTTTCGTATGTTAATGATGCAAGATGAGAATGCTGAAGATGAATTTCAAAAAGTTTATTCAAAACGTATTGAGAATGAAACTCATTTGAAGCAAGTTCTCTACGATATTGAATCGGTTTGGGATATTCTAAACATTAAATTACAATTTTGACGCTTCTAATTCTTCTAATATACTTAAATAATGATTTTTAAGGAAAATCACATATTTTAACAAGATAATATTGGAAAATTTTATTGTAAAACACTTTTATTTGCCCAGTTTATTTTTTTGTTTAAGATTAATATTTTTTAATTCTTTATTTATAGAAAATTGAATATATTTTTACTTGAAATGTATTAGTTATATATTGTTTTTAAATGACTTGGAGACAGCTTAAGTCTTAGTTTTAGGAAACAAAGAAAGTTCAAACAATAGAATCGAATATTCGTGATTTTGAATATGATGTTAGTGCATTAAAGAAATTTCAAAAGGAAAGTCAAGTTGCTATTTCAAAAATTGGTCAAAATATTGTAAGTGCTGTTTCAATAATTTTTAAATTTTTTATATAGTAAATTTTATACTAAATACATGTTGAAAACAACAAATTAATTAACTTTTGCTTTCAAAATTATGTCAAACTTTTGAATTATTTAAAATGGTCTACTTAATATTATATAACTTTTTTTACATTTTTAGGAAGAAGCTGAAATTGGATTGCAACGTTACAACGAAAAGTTTATGGAAATTGATGAGGAAAATAAAAAAAAAGAAACTCTAATTGCGTCTCAGAAAATGAGCGCGGAGGAAGCACGAGCGCTTCTTATTAAACGCAATAATGTTTGTCTTAAATTGACCTTTTTAATTTTAGTTTTATTGGATTAAATTGTTAATTTTATTATGTTTTAGATAAAAGCAAATTTATTTGCTATGCGTGAAGAATTAAGTAACACAGAAACAAAGAATTTCGAGCTTCAGCCAAAAGCTTTCAAACAAATCAGTCAGGTTAATTAACGTTTAATTACAAAAATAATTATTTTACTTGGGATCTATTTCTATGTTTAAATTAATTTGTAGAAGTTTTGTTTAATAAAGTGTGCCTAAGTTGTCCTTAATTAATTTATCTAGGTTTGTTATTAAAAATCTTAAACTATATGTAAGCTAACATTTTACATCTATTACTAGTTTCATTTATTCGTATTTGTGACATTAATTATACTTTTTAGATTCGCGGTGAATATCGTACAATTTTAACTTGTTTTCAAGATTTTTGCGCGGCCCTTTTACCTTCAGAAAAGTATGATACTATAGATTGGGATCTTTACGACTATGATAAAGTTTGGGCTTGTTTTGTTAAGAATACCGACAATGATCTTACTAAGCTTGTTGAAACTATAAAGTTAGAAATTGAAAAGCTTATAGAAAATTATCGTACTGAAAAACGAAAAATTGAACGAAATGTAGAGGATAAAAATCGCGAAATTCGAGAGTTGGAAGCAAATGCTGATAAGGTAATTTGCATTGATAGTATGTTTGTTTTTTTTGTGTTTTATTTACTGATATTTAGAATAGAGTAGATAAATGAACTACGTTTATTTTTTGGGTAAAAAAAAATTTTTTGTATAGGTTTGTTTTACTCTTATAAGAGTAAAAAAGGTTTTACTTTACTAACTGTACTATGTTTTATATAAATAATTTAAAGTGTAAAGTTTAAGTTGATTATCAATTGAAAATATAATTTTTTTAGGAAAATCAAGATAATAATTTGCAAGTAGAACAGCTATCACGAGATGTTGAAGATAGCGCAAGTCTTATTCAAAAAGCAAAATGCGAACTTGATGTTGTACAATCTAGACGTCAAACTGCGAAAACCGAATTTCAAAAAGTGCACGATCGTTGTATAGATATTCGTGATCGTTTGGCCAATATTCAAAAATTATATTTGCAACAAAGAAATGACCTAGACAAAGAATACAGCGACATTGCGGCTGGTATTTGTGAAAAAGTGTCACATTTATGGGTTAAGCTTGAACTAATCGTGGTAATTTTTTAATTTAAATGTAGAAGGATATTAGTAATTGAAAAGATTAATAACATGTAACATTTTTTGTAATGTATAATGTAGTATTTATCAAAAAATAAAAAGAAGACTATTTTATTTGTTATATAATTTGTAGGCTCAAAAAGAAATGTGGAAGGAATTAGGTGAACGAGTTATAAAACAAAATCGGCAAACTCTCGAAAATTTGCGTAAGAAAAGACTCAAAGGCGTTAGTGGCGACCATGTCGCTAGTGAATTACTTGTAAATGAGTAATTTAAAGCGAAATAATTAAATGCTGTGTGTAAAACACTTAATTTTTTGTTTACTGTAAATTAATGTTCTGTATTTTTTGGATGAATAAAAAAAAAGAATCTGTAATATTTTAGTTTATGCTTGAATGAAAGTAGTATACATATACCATCTCTAGCGTACCCATCCCACCAGCCAAGCCTCTAATTTACTACCACATATTAAACAAATAAGCCCTTAAATTAAAAAAAATACACAAATTAACCTCATTTTTTTACCCCAAACCCACTCACTTGCGCTAGAAATCCGACTATCCAAATTATAAAATTTTATAGCTAAATTGCTAAAAATCAAGTTTATTTTACAATAGCGCACTTTCCCACCCATTTGCGCTAAAAATTATGAAAAAAGTCAATAATTTAAACGTTTTAGGAAATTTTATATGTAATATAATAATTCGCTTAAGAGCTGAATTTACACATAATCTCCCTTTAATCACTTTTTTTTTGCCTACAAATTGTGGAATCTAAAAATTGACTTTTTTTTTTTATACATATGTTATTTCAATTTTTTAACAAAAAAAATAATTGCCATTCTGTCTCAGGAAATTTATTTTCTTTTTTTTATCTTTAAAGCTTTCATTTTTATATTTTCATTTACTTTTCGTTTAATTCGCGAATAATTTTGTCTACTTATTAAATTTTGTGTTTTTTCTTAAATAGCTTTACAAAAATTTTGATTTTAGATATATGTAGAGGAAGTTTTTGGTTAATGGTTACGAATTAATGTGTGTCAACGAGAATGATTTTGACAATGTGCGCAATATGTTTAAGGAAGATGTGACTTTCGACGACTTGGAGTGGGATAACACGGTGAGTTTTAATTTAATTTGCAAAACATATGCATATTATTATACCATTGTTTAATAATGTATATATTTTACTTGCTTTAGAACAAGCAAAAAATATATGACCCGCAAGAGTTTTTAAAAGATGCAAACTACTACTACACTTTATCGCCGCAAAACTTAGTCCAAACAGCCGCAAAATTGTGGTTAGCTTCGGTTTATACCGTGAAAGAGTACTACTTGCAAATAGGCTTCCACACAGTTTCCCACAGAAGTCTTAAATTTTTGGTGAAGCTTGCCATTGCCGAAAGTACGGGAACTATGGCTTATGGAATAAACCTTGTGGAAGGTTGTAATTTCGCTAAACAGTAAGTCAATTTTTTATTTCTATTTTTAATTAAGTATAGCAATTTTTACTTATAGGCTATTATTTTTGTCGATGGTTAAATACTTTATTTAGATTCCACCAATATGGCTCACAAAACTTCAAAACTGGTGAATTCGGCATGCGTAAGGCGGCTGTTGAAACATTCGTTCGTGATTTCCCTTAAAGATGAAATTGATCAACTTGGAGGATTTATCAAAAAACTAAAAAAAAATGACATTTTACTTTATTATTTTCGTTTATAAAGAACACAATTACTATTTTTACTATAATATACTATAATACTAAAGTACTATTTCAAAGGTTTATAATAGATAAACTATTTTTCAACTTTCCTTGATTTATTTATAATAGTTAAAAAATTTTGTAATTAAATGGTAATTTTTTGTATAAAATGTAAAAAGAAAACTGATACTATAAATTTAATAGAAGTTATAACTAAAAACAATAGAAAACAACTAAAAGGGCAATGTAAAATTTGTAAAATAAACAAAAGAAAAATCAAATATATCTGAATCTGATCTTAAAAAAGTTAGAGGTGGAATTGACCCTCAACTTAAAAAGATTTATTATGCCCCTAAAACAGGATATTGTGGAATAAATTAATTACAGAGAAAAACTAAAAAATCACAAAAAGAGATAAAAGAATTTTTAAATCAGCAAGATACTTATACTTTACATAAACCGGCTAGGAAAAACTATATGACAGAAAGAGTTTACATAAGTGATATTGATGAACAATCCGATTTAGTTTAAATGATTCCATATGTTCAAGAAAATGGTAATTTCAAGTACTTATTAACAGTTATTGATTGTTTTAATAAATATGTTTTGTGTTAAATATTAGCGCCTTAACCAACTGCGTTATGCTGCCATGAAGAAAAATATTTTGAAAATTGTTTAAAAAGAATTTTTTCTTTTTTAGTGTCTCTCTCAAAATATTTTTTAATCTTTTTTCTATTCGACTACCTAAGTGCTTTTCGAATAAAATTTTTGTGCTTGTAAAAAAGATATGATTTTGTTATATAAATGTTTTATAAAATATCTTTTTTAATAGTTTTAAAAATTTAAAAGAAAAAATGTGTGAGATGGGATTGCGCTAGAACGCCCTATATATATACTACTCCTTTTCTTTCTCTACAAACCTATAAGCTTGATTTTTTGAAATTTATTAATTTTCATCAATTTTTAATCATTTGAAATGGACGTTCCAGGCGGAAAAAAAATCCAGACATCTGCTGTATTTTGCCTTTCGTCGTGGTCAAAAAGCTACGAAAGCAGTTCGGGATATTTGTGATGAGTACGGTGCAGATGCTATAGCTCCGAGGACCGCCCAAGATTGGTTTACAAAGTTTAAAAATAACAATTTTGACCTAAAGGACACGCCTCGCTCCGGCCGACCTTCTGACTTCGATGAGGATCATCTCAAGGCACTTTTAAAGGAAGATGGCCGTCAAACAACACGAGAGTTGGCAGAAACGATGAATTGCTCTTTCAAGACAATAGCTAACCACCTTCACTCTATGGGTTTTACTCAAAAACTCGGAGCTTGGGTGCCGCACAACTTGAGTGATCAGAACAAAGAAAATCATCGCGAAAAAGCAGCTCAGAATCTTGCTCGGCATTGTGCAACACGTGGTAACAAACATCGTTTTTTGTACCGAATAGTCACTGGAGATGAGAAGTGGTGTCTTAACGTAAATATGAAGCAAAGGAAAGAGTGGACAGCACCAGGATGCACAGCAACACCTAGAGTCAAACAAGATCTTCACCCCAAGAAGACAATGATTTCCGTCTGGTAGGACTGGGAAGGCTTGGTTTACTGGGAAATGCTGGATAGGAACGAAACTGTTTGACAAAATCTTGCTCAGCTTCATCGTGTGAACGAAGCAATACATCAAAAAAGATTCAATCGACGTGGTCAAGTTATCCTTCTTCATGACAATGCACGCCCACACACCGCAAATATCGTTAAGACTTTGAATGATCTTGAATGGGAGGTTCTACCGCATCCACCCTATTCTCCGGAGCTTGCGCCAACAGATTAACATCTATTCCGGTCCATGTCAAACGATTGTTATTTTTTATCAACAAAATTAGTTATTAAAAAAACGCGGGAACTTATTACACAACCCAATACATAATTATATCACTATACTGTTTTTTCTGTATGAAGAAAATACAAAAAAAAAGCCTTAACCTCGGCGGGAATTTTTTAAACAAAACTTATACTATTCCATAATTTTTTTTGATTTTCTAAATGTTTTTCTTTTTTTGCAACTTTGGTACCTTCAGGAACCACTCAAATTTTTTTTCCTTTAGTGACACTGAAACATTTAAATCTAGAGTTCTGTTTTCAACCTGTAATAAGTCCGGGTTTTTTTTACTCCTGAGTTTTTTAGATAAAAAACTTAACAACTGAGTTAAACCCTAGAGTTAAAAATGCAAAAAACGTCTTCTATTCTGGAGTGTTCGCTTAGAAAAATTATTAACTATTATAGTTGTTTGAACAAAAAGCAAATCACTGAATTAAATTCTTAATATACTATAGAAATACAAAACAAAATTTTTTGCGAATACTAATTGGCAGCTTGCAGTTACAAAACATAACCATTTCGCAATGAGCGTATAAAAAAAATGGTTAGCGACGAGATAGTAACCTACACGTCCTTTCCCATTTCCTTAACTACTACACCACAACGATGGTACTAAGCTTTTATAATTGAAGTAATTTAGTGTAATACTAAGCATTTTTGGACTTTTTAGGAAACTTATTACGAAAAAATGATTATTAATTTTTTCACACTTTAGCACTAATTAAAACAGAAAAGCTTCCCATCACGTGGAATTCTCTCTCAGTGAGTTAAATTATTAAATTGCATATATACTTCATTTCTAAAATTGTTACATTGAAGTTTTATTCTTTTGGTTTAAATAAGTTGAAACAAAATTAGTAAAACCAAAATTTTTTGACAAAAATAAAGCTTCTACAAAAAATTACATAAACTTTGACTTCTTATGATAAATTTTTATCAAAAGAAAGGCTGATAGGTGGCCAAGGTACGGAATTGTGAGAAATATTTGCCCATTCAATGCAAGAAAGAGGAAAAAGTCCAACACGACTATTAATATCACTTTGGCCGCGACACATTCCAGTAGGAAACACCTCTATTAAGTAAACCAATTGTCCTTGCTAAAATCAGTTAAAGAAATATATTGCTTCATTAACCATTTTAATATTTATTTTTTAATTTTATTATTACAAAAAATTTAAATAAATACTAAATTTAAAAATTCAAGAAACATAAATTGAAATATTCACTTTAAGAGTTAACGCATCTAAGTCATAAATAGATGGAAAACGATCAGCTGTAGCACGCACCCAACCCGGAGCATGAAAATTTGTTAGTATAGCCAACGACGATTTTATAGAAAGCGTTTCAAAATCACATTTTTTAATATCACAACAGATATCCTGTGATAAACGTTTCCAACTCTGATATTGTATTTGAGATGAAGCACTGCCTCCAATATTTAAGTGTAAAGATGAAGGCTCTGAAGCAATCGATGTAGTACTAAAACGTTTTACAGACACATTATCCGAACTACTGTTTGTACTGGGATTTAGCAAGCTTAATTCATCGCCATCTTCATACTAAAAATTCTTTGGTTTAAAACAAGAATCTCTTCAACCATCTAACAAAAAAATAAACCAAAGCTAAATAAACAAAAAAATAACCTAGAAATGAAGATTAAATACAGCATTTCAGTCTAGGAATAGAGACCGTGTAAGGAATACTTAACTAAAACAACAGTAGCTTAAAGTTTTAAACAGATATATATAAAAACACATACTTTACTAAGAGTTTGCACAATTTTTTGTACTCCATTCACTGTTTTAATATATCACATTTTTTATATCAGAATTAATCCTTATAAATGTTACAAAAAAATGACTTTCAACAATAAAAATTAAAAAAGTTAATAAATTAAAAATTAATTTTAAAACTTTCAACATAAAAAAAGCATTTCAAAACCATTAAAAATTACCAATTTTATGTATGGAACAGGGATAAGACCAACGTTGTTTAGGGAATTACAAGCAGTCCACCATAACTCTTCTGGTTTTTCAATTATATTAAGAATTTCACTCCGTTCAAATGGTAAATCAGATACACGTTCCCCATCAAACTTGTAGCGAGCAATTACTTTACAAATAGCTTGTTTTAAAATTGGTTGTGTTAAGCAACTCTTTTCCAAAACATGTAGTTGATAGTAAGTAAGTAAAGACGGAATGTCAATAAAAATTTTGCCACAAACCTGTAAAGATATTACATAATATTTAAAACAAAAAAATTCTTTTGGTGTTTTTTAATAAAGTTTAAATATTAAATATATTTATGTACAGTTAACATGTTTTTTAATAAAAATTGTCTACTTGTTACAGTTTTTAATTAGAGATATAATCTTATGCTAGATATTAATTGTATATTAAAAACCATAAAATATAATACACGTTAAATGTCACATATATTAAAGATAAAAATTCGCGTATTTATTCAAGAAAAAAATTATATATTTTAGAAAAAAAACTAATGACTAAAACATTCCATTAAAGTCCCTTATTAATATAAAAAACGTCAAGTTTTAACTTTACTAATTTTTTCAATTATCTATAATCTAAAAAACTACTCACAGGAAAAATAATAAATGTATATCGTAATGTCGATAAAACTTATAAATGCAATTAAATTAGTCAAAAAATTTTTTGTTTAGATTTACTTAATTTTAAATATAACAAATTTTTAAACCTTATGCCATCTTCATTAAAAAAAACCTTAAATTAGATAATCCAGATGTTTTTAATTCATATAAAAACTAATAAAACTAATCAAATTATCTAAAACCTGTTTTCAACATATTATTAATATCAGTATCAAACTAGATACACACAGAAAAGTTACCTTACCTCATATCGCTGTTTTTGATTTCCAAGATTTGTTTTTTCAATAAAATAATGGTAAATTTGGCGCTCACTATTTACACATTCCCTAAAAATAAAACGCTTTTCTACTAAAAAACAAATTAAAAATTAATTATTATTTTTTAATGGTGGCAAAAAAAATACAACATTATATAACAATATCAAAAAGTCGAAAAAACTAACTTAACGCTAAGCGAATATCCACCAACACGAGATTGCGATTCTCGTAGCAAAAATGTTCCAATAGGTGCTGACACTAACAATCGACATGAATCATCACGCTTCAAAGCACCAAAGAAAAAACTTTTCCAATCATATGGGTCAAAAGTTGACATACTAAAATAAACTTGTTAAATTAAACACAAGGGAACAACCCAAATTTGAATAACATTTTAAATGTTTCCTTATACACTGAAATAAATAAAACAAAAAAGATTTTTTAAACTCACCTCAAATCTTTTTTAAAGCCACAAAAATTAAATCCCAATTACCCTAATTTCGCGCAGGTAAGAAACACCCTCGTATAAGCAACACTTCTAAAACATAATAATTTATAATTTAAAAAAAAGGTAAATAAACCTGCTTCACGTTGCACACACATCAAAATCGTTGAATTAACACTTTCATTTCAAACAATCTTTACAATAAAATTCGTCTTTTTTTAGAATTTTTGTTACCAAAATGAAAGAAACTGTAATTCGGGTATTTTTTTATCTTTTTATGTACTCCATTTTTTGTGCATAAACAGTAATAATAATACTGTAAAGAAAATAGAGAAAAAAGAGTTCAATTTGTATTAACGGTAACATAAAAAATAACGTTTAGCCATGCAAGCAAAAAAAGAAAAATAATTAACTAATTTCAATAAAAGAAATTCAAAACACTGGTATTAACTTACCTTAATGTTTAAAAAAATATAGTAAATTACACAATAATAGCAATATAACAAATATAAAAAAATTAAAAATCTTCACATTGTATATACAACACGGTTCATTTTCTGTAAAGTTTCTTATTCAATACATTTAATTTAATTTTTAAATTAATAAAAATTATTTTAAGAAAAAGCTCACAATGCCAAAAAGAGTTTAGCATTAATTCGAACCAAATGTTGTGAAAACGAAATCGTCAATTGTAATCTTTTAAAATATAC
>JANSTW010008340.1:0-15975 GCA_027564275.1 Diadocidia ferruginosa | reverse complement strand
AGAAATGAGAGAAATGAGAAATGAGCGACTCAGCAAACATGCGCAATATATTACCTTTACAGTCATAATACCATGCGGTTATATTGATGGGTGGTTGGGTAGAATATTTTTCTCTATTGGCAAAGTTTCCCGGTGAATAAAAGTTCTCCATTTTATTATATTTAAATAAATTCTCTCTCTCTAGTTTTAGAGTTTTCTGGCAGTGATGTTATTCTATTTACACTATAGAAATACTAGAATTCAATATAAAAGGAAAACGATTTTAATTTGTGGTCACTTGTGTCTGCGGTTATCAGCAAATTGATCCCTTGATTGTACCTATATTTTATTGTATTTGGTTGTTTTTGTTGTAGGGAATACATATATACAAAAAAGTTCAGTCTGTTTTCAAATGTCATTATTTTCAGGAAATTGAGTTTTATTTAATGCGATGTGTATGAAGAACTTCTTTAGGAAGTTTTGAAAGAAATATATTCTTTGGATTTTCATTTTTGCTTTTACTATTCATTAAAAGAATCCATATAATGTATATGGAGTTTGTATGAAAATAGTACAAGTCTTAATTTAGGTCAAAATGGTAAAATTGACAGGTCGCATTTTTTTTTCAGTTTTATGATGCTCTGAGTCAGAAAAACTAAAAAGAAAATGTCCGTCCGTCGGTCTGTGTACCTGTCTGTCTGTCTGTCTGAAAAATACTAGACACAAGTAAAGTTTACACCACTAGACGGGTTTGCTCAAAATTTGGTAGGGCTCAGTTTTTAGTGGTTCCATACTCTGGGATTGCATTTGGGGACTATTGGTCAAAAGGGAGAGGAGGCTCCCATACGATTTTTTTTGCTAAAAGATTCAGGAAAATATGAGCATATAGAAAAAGTTTTTTTTTCTGGTAAACGGATTTGGCCCAATTTTGTTGGGGTAAGTTTTTGGTAGTCCTATACTCTGGGGTTGCATTTAAGATCTGTAGATCAAAAGGGAGCACGGGCTTCCATACGTTTTTTTTTTATAAATGACCAAAAATTATGAGCATAAGAGAAAGATTTTTACCAGCAGAAGTATTTGATCAATTTTTGATGAGGGTTAGTTTTTAGTGATGCTTTACTCTAGGATTGAATTTGGAGTGTCCAGGTCTAAGGTTAATAGAGGTTCACATACGATTTTTTTTTAAATATGAGAATAAAAACTGTTTACGGCTTTTGGTTAATTTTGGTGTGGATTTTTTTAAATGCCTCTATACTCTGGATTTTTACTTGGGGTCTCTAGTTTAAAAACTAAGGGGCCTTCCATCTTAATTTTTGTTGTTGTAAATATCTATTAGTTCACACTTTTTGTTCAAACATGTGAACTAATAAAGAAAATGTTAGTTTGTGACAGTTTTCAAAATTTAACAGATAGTAAAAGCAGAATCCCAGTTATACTGGGGGCTCTCGGACCGATTTTTTTTTTTTCAAAAAGAAAAATCCATATGAATAAATCTTTTGTTTTCTTTGAATTTTCGGGTTTTAACCATTTTTATCTAAAATTTACGAATATTTTAATTTAATTTATCTTAGTTAACTGGAATAGCGGACTCTAAATCATATTCTTCTGGCCAGTGCGAGTATCTGACAACACTTCTGATATTGTCGTCAATGAAAACTAAAGTATCAGATAGAAAATAGGGTAAATTGATTCTTATGCTTCTTCGCTTTGTAGTATAGATAAAGGGGCCATTATTCAGTATAATTATCGATTGGGTTTTTGGTTGATCCAAAAAATTTTGGTTAGTTCTAAAACTCACCACTGAGGCGTAAGTTGAAAATGAAAAGTGGCACTTCAGTAGTAACTTTTAGGAACTAAACAAAGTTCATAAAAAGATGACATTTGTCATTTTCTATAAAAAAATTTAACAAAGTTTAAATTTGTATCAGTTTCGACTTAAGAAACAAATTAATTTTAAATTTTCACACAACATTTATTATCGAGCATATAGAATTATGTATATTTGTTTTTATAATTTTTTAATATATTTTTACAAAAAGTGTAAACGCATATTTATAATATAGTTTTTATTTTATAATTTATTTAATAATTTATTTTTTAATTTTAATAATTTTGTAATTTGTATATTTGTCATAATATGCGGAGCTTTTCATTTGAATTCATTGCAATAAGAAAGCTTTATTTTTAATAATTTTAATTTTTTATTTTTAACTTATTTTTAATCTTTTTAATTTAGAGAATATTTTTTAAATTTTTTCTTTTTTCGTAATAATATAATTTTTCTAATAAATATATTTTTAATTTTTAATTTTCGCAGGCATTTATTAATAATTATATTTTCCTTAACATTTTACAACATAAATATAAATTTTAAGATTTCTTATCTTTTAACTTATCCAATAAAAATTGGTTTTTAAAACAAAATCTTTTTTTATTATAATTTAAAGTCCTTGATCGTTTTTAATTTTTTAACTTTTTTTAATTTTGATTAATTTTTTTTATTTTTAAATTTTTAAGCAATATTCTTATAGAAATTTAAATTTTTGTAAAGCTTTTTAAATATACAATAGTTTTGTCGATTTAACGCGCGTACATTTATTGCTATTTCAAAGTTTCTAATGAGAAATAATTTTTCTTTAAATTATCCGATTTTTGATGAGCTTTTTGTTTGTAGAATCTAATTTAAAAATTTAAAACTCTAAAATAAGTAAGTTTTGCAGCATAATGGTCAAAATATGGAGGCAACTTGCGAAAGTATCAATTTTGATTAAAATATGGTTAAAGATTCACAGGGCTGATGCTTTTCGCAAGCGACATATTATTCAGTTTGACGCCAATGTAATAATTACAACAAAAAATTACATGATTTTTTGTAAAGCTTTTTTACATACAATATTTCTGTCGATTTAACGCGCGTAAATCTATTGGCTATTTCAAAGTTTCTAATGAGAAATAATTTTTCTTTAAATTATCGGAATTTTTATGAGCTTTTCGTTAGTATAGAATCTAATTTAAAAATTTAAAATTCTTAACTAAGTATGTTTTGCAGCATAAGCGTCAAATTTTGTAAGCAACTTGCGAAAGTACCAATTTAGATTAATATTCACAGGGCTGATGCCTTTCGCAAGCGATATATTATAAGGTTGGGCGCCAATGTAATAATTACAATATAAAACTAAATGATTTTTTGTAAACCTTTTTTTTCAATATTTCTGAGCTTTTTGTTTGTAGAATCTAATTTAAAACTCTAAAAATGTTGAAAAGGTTAAATTATGTAACTTGCGAAAGTAGCACTTTTCATTAAAATAAGATAATAAAGATTCACACATTATAATACAGTTGGGCGCCAATGTAATAATTACAATAAAAAACTAAATGATTTTTTGTAAAGCTTTTTAACATACAATATTTCTGTCGATTTAACGCGCGTAAATCTATTGCTATTTCAAAGTTCCTAATGAGAAATAATTTTTCTTTAAATTATCGGATTTTTGATAAACTTTTTGTTTTCAGCATCAAATTTTAAATTTTAAATCTCTAAAATAAGTAAGTTTTGCAGCATAAGCGTCAAATTTTGTAAGAAACTTGCGAAAATGGGAGTTTAAAATATGGTTAAAGATTTACAGGGCTGATGCCTTTCGCAAGCGACATATCATATAGTTGGGCGCCAATGTGACAAATATTAATTACAACAAAAAACTACATGTAATCTTTAGTTTAATTATACAAAACCTATAAGTCTAATTTAATATCATTTTTTATTTATAGTTATGATTATTTTATGTGTAAATTATGATTTATGAGTGATGCCACTATACAACTATACTACTCTTTCTTTAAGACTATTTTTAATTTCATGCAAATCTAATATTTGGGATGTTTGAATATTTTATCTACGTTACGTGCGGAATGTAAATTGATTATTATTTCAAATTTTCAACTATTTTCTATTATTTTTAATTGTTTTCATTTTATTAAAAAAAAAATCAAAAATTGCATAAAACATTTTGAATTTCAAAAATTTTTCAGTTTTTTTTTGTAAATCGTATACAAAAGTTTTATGTGATATTTTAATATTATGAATGTAAGTCGCTGGGTCTATTTTCGGTTACTAAAATTGAAATTTTTTCGTTTGACAATTTTAATTCTTCCTGAGCAATTTCGTCTATTGCAAAATTTGTTTGCAAATTGTATAATTGTTTTAATAAAAAAAAATACTTCTGTTGTGTACCTTGAGTTAGATATAGTTGGTCTTTATTTCTTAAGATATTTTTTTTGTTTTTTTTTTTCAAAAAAAAATTCGCGTTTAAAATGCAATAAATTTTTTTTTAAATAGCTTCAAATCCATTTTTTTTTTGTTATCAAAATTTTACTTAATTATTTGTTCGTTTCATAAGGATTTTATATACTATAGCCAAACCCAAGCAACAATTTTGATAGACATTACCTTAAATTTTATCAAATTCAATTTTTTTCTCAATTAATTTAATTTTTTAATTATTTCGTCCTAAAGATTAGGTCAAATTATGATAATTTCTATCAAAATTTTTGCTTTAATGCGGGGAATGGACAACTCAATTTTGTCCAATTTTATTTCTCAATTTAATGTAATCTTAATTATTTTCAGAGTTTTGAAACCTTTAAGAAATTTATTTCCAATTTTCGCCACCTTCCTTAAAACAGCAATTCAAATTAATCTTCTATTCTGCCACAAATTGATGAACCAGATTTTCATCGACTGAATATATTAAAACTTAACTGTTGCTGTTATGTAGAGTTGCTGATTGTCAATGACGTTGATAAGATCGGCATACTTTCAGGTATTACGGTAAATGGTCATAAGTTCGTTGTTTGTACCAATGCTCGTTCTAGGTTGAAGCAATCCAATACGGACGCACCTACTGAACTACGTCGCGTTGCCATCGATGAGACAATTGTCCATTTATTGAGTTTTGTATCATACTTTTCTACAGAATTGAGTGAAGATGAGCCATCGTTACCACCCAAAGCATAGAGAAAACCATCAACTTCGACCACTTCGTGGGTTGATCTAAAAGAACAATAGGAACATTAATTTAAATTATTAGCAATTCGGATCCCTACCTTCTGGAATGCATTGTCATTATCGGTTCCCATGCATTTCGTCGTATATTCAAACGTTCACCGCTCGACATACACATGGTGCCATCATTCCCACCAATACAATACAGGCTACCATCATATGCGGCCACCCCACAACTACTACGCCTCGAAGTCATATTTGGCACGGGGGTCCATCGACCGATACGCGGATCAAAACGTTCAACAGATGCTTGATAATTTGTCGAATCAAAACCGCCCAACGAATAGATACAATTATCCAAAACAGCCAGGCGACAATATCTCCTTCGTGTGCTCATCGCTGGACATGAACTCCAGACACCTGTTAGCGGATCATATCGTTCCATGCTACTTAAACATGAGGCACCGTCGTAGCCACCACAGACGTACAGAAGTCCGTCAAACGCACATATTCCTAAACATGAACGTTTCGTTCCCATCGGTGTTATGTTGGTCCAATTATTTGTCAACGGGTTGTAGCATTCAGCCGATGAAAGATCGGAGACTCCGTCGTATCTAGAAAATTTGGAAAAAAATCAGTGCCGACAAAAAGGCTGTAGTTTACAATTCTCACACTTTTTCTCAGATATTTTGTAGGAAGTTTGTTTTACCTTTATCGCAAGTTTGAGAGAGTAGAAAAGTCTGAGTTCTGAGATGTATCTATATTAAAGAGCTAATAACATCAAAAGATGACCAAAATCTCTCCTCTTCATATACCACACAAAGAATGTATGAATACCCTTAGGAGAAACTTACTGCTTCCATGGGAAAACGAAACTAAAATTACATATTTTGGATAATCTACATTTTACAAATTATGGTCTAGCCTCTAAATGACCCTTACAGAATTCATTAAAAGTCCTACATCATGCTCCGCACTTTTTAACCTTTTTTAAGAAGTCAAAGTGTGGTAAAAATTTTATAAACAAATTTTTTGGAAGTTATTTGAAATACCGATTAGTTTAAAAATTTTTGGGAAAGGCACGATTAGATGGACAAACCTGGTATTTGGAATACAAATTAGTTTGTGTGAGCGAGAGGAAAATGAGTGTTGAGTGTATAGCTATGATATCATATTCATTCCTCTTTGGCGGGCGGTCGGCTAAAGTATTATATCCGAGAAGGAAAGCACAGGAGGAACTGACTTATTGTTTCTTTCAGAAAATGAAACTCAAATGACAGATTTTGAAGAATCTACACTTTAGAATTTACGAAAAAGCCTCTAACTAATCCTTACAGACTTCCTAAACCATTAATTAAACCACTTCGTTCTATGCGCACCTTCTCCGCCTTGGACGGCGGAAAAGGTCAAAGTTTACTACTGCATCCCCGTTTAAAATACTTACGGAAAACATATTTTTTAGAAGTTTTATCAAACTTGAAACTCTTATTACATCTAATGGTTTGGGGTAGAGAGAACTTAAAGGTTATATGGCTTTACGAAGTCTAAGACGCCGACCTCTTCAGCGGTCGACTAAAGTAATATATCCCAGAGGAAACAAGGTTGTTCCATGATTTTCAAAATTTCAGAAATGATTTCTGAATTCCGAAGTAATGAATCCGTGATTTTCAGAATAATATTCGTGATTTCCGTAACTATTTAACAACATTTTTGATGTTTTTCGATATGATTTTCGTGATTTCTGATATCCGGAATGGATAATCTACACTTTAGCGCTTATGGTCCAGGCCCTAACGGACCCTCTCCTCCAAAGAAGGCTCTCCTAGACTTTGAAAACCACTATAACTCTTGGCGCTCTCTCCCGTTCGGACGGGTAAGAGGGTCAAAATTTGGTCAAAATTTCAGAAAAATTTATATTTTGGGGGGTTTGAGGGGAGGGTAATGTAATAATATAGGGTGTATGGTATCAAATAAAAAGTATTACAAATACCTATAACCAAAAAAAAAAGTTGTCGCAAATACAACACTCCGTGTAGGTGGGAGGGGCACACATCTGATTTATCATATATTTGTTCGTAGGAAGGGGCGGGGCCAAGATACAAGATTTTGGTAAGTGTCAAATGGCACGGTGTGTTGGATTTGCCTTAACTTCTTTTTAAATTATATGTATTTGTAATACCTTTTATTTGATACCCCTTACTCTTCCCTCAAAACCGCCCGCCCCCCCCAAATATCAATTTTTCTGTAATTTTGACCAAACGGGGAGAGCGCGCCAAGTGTTAGTTATAGTGGTTTTCGAAGTCTGGGAAGGCCCCCTCCTTCGGAGAGGAGGATCCTTTAGGGCCTGGGCCATAAGCTCTAAAGTGTAGTTCAGCCTTAATGATTTCTGAAACTAAAAAAAGGTTGTCTCATGATTTTCGAGATTTCAGATATAATTTTTGAATTCCGAAGTAATGAATCCGTGATTTTCGTAAGTATTTCCGCGATTTTTGGAATGATTTTCGTAATTCTGATTTTCTGAATATTTTCTATAGTTTTCGAAATGAGTTCTGATTTTAAAATGATTGACGAGATTTTTTTCACATAATTTCCGTAAGTGGAATCCCCTAGGCAACTATATATTAGCTGTACATTTTTTTTTTGGGAAAGTCGTTGCTCTTCTGCACAAAGTTTTCGTAGAAGGGGGAAGTAAAATTTTAGACATATTAGAACTAAATATGAAGAAAATTACCCGCCAACAACATAGAGCATTTTCCGAAGTGACGTAACACCGGATCTGGAACGTCTCCACAGCATCGGCGTTATCGGCACCCAGGCATTTGTTCGTGGATTATAACTTTCACATTCACTATGTATAGCAAATAAGCTGCCACCACCTGCAAAATAAATTTGTTGTATTTTCATCTATAAAAAACATCCACAATCCCCTTACCAACTGCAAAAATATACGGCCTCATGCCATCCGGTCGCCGTTCGCTCGTCCGTTGTGTTGTCATTAGACTTCGTTGTTCCGGCAACAGGTGGTATTTCATTGCTTCCAACAGTAACTCTTTACATTCACCGTCGTCACGAATCAACGACTCCGAATCAACGCAAGACATTAAGAAATCACGACAAACCAATGGAAGACGAACGTGACTCATTAGCTAAAATGTTAATTAGATTTATCGAGCTTGAAACTATATTTCAAGACTCACCTCATAAATATGCTTTTGTCTTTCGCTCAAATCATGTTTTATCCAATTTAGAACAGCCAAAAATACCTTCTCCTCTGAACAAATGTTCAGTTGATTGTTTGAAATTAAATCATTCACCTTTAAAAAATGTTTGAACTATATTTTGAAACACTTTTAATTAATTCTTCAAACCTCGCTAAATGGCAACAGCAAGAACTCTTCCGTTCCGACAACTTGTTGGAAATTTTGCAAGGCGTACTTATGGGATCTGGTGTGCAGTTCCTTGCACGAATGGGCATCTAAAATGAATTGTTTTTTTTTTATTCTCTAACAATCCTGAAGAAATAATTAATATTACCTGCAAAACTTCGTATCCCTAGACAATTTGACGGATGCAATTGTCTTAGCAGAAATTTACAGCATGCCTCTCGCACCGACTGGATTTGTAATAGACTTGAGGCGGGTAATAAAACCTGCACGAAACTAAATTATTTTAAATCAATCAAATTGAATCGAAAATTACTTGAACATTATCTTCGGTAATTGTAATCTCTCCGGAATATGTGTATTCGATGAGCTGCCGTAAAGCGGTTGCATCGACATCGTGTAGCGTTACATTGACACTGTTCCGTTCGAGCATATCATCTGGAAAAAGTAGCGTTTTAAATTAGAAACATTTTTAAAGCGATAAACAGCTTACCATTAAACATTGCATAAAAATACGGGCTAACCGAAGCCAAAACGACTTTATGAGCGTTGATGGTTTCACCAGCAACCTCAAGGACTACATCGCAAAGCTGGAAGTAATATATTTTTTTTAATTATTTAAATTATTATTAAAGTAAAGATAGTTTCAAAACCTGTGTATTTTGTCGCATACGATTTATTGCATCAAAAGAGGCAATACAGTGGCCGGGATTTTGATGGTGTGCCTGAGGTAACATTTCTTCATTGCAAGGCGGTGGACTAAGGTCACTTGGTGTTTGTGTTGAATTACTCGTAACCGTTACATCTTCTCCGTTGATTATCGGGGACCTGCATGGGTTTTTCGAAATAATTATTAGTAAATTAGTTTAAAGCTCACCGAAACGGAGTTCTACATCTTGAAAACCAATTAAACGGTCAATTTTCTGCGAAATTATTATTCAATAATTCTTCTATATATGAATCTTATTAACACATCACATCTATTTTTATATTAAATCGTCTAGAATAATTTTCTTTTATGAAATATTTATTGGCAAATTACATATTTAAATTAAAATTTATGCTACAATCAACATATTATAACATATGAACAGATCAAAATGTTTGAATAATCTTTATTTATGCGATCTTTGATTTTGCTATAACTTTAATATTGCGGCTAATGAATGACTATAATAAAAGTTATATTTAATGAACTTTATGTGTGAAAATAAACTATATAGTTAATTAAATGCCATAAATTTAATACAATTTATATCTCGTTAAACATTCAGAATAGAGACAGTGACGAGCGGTCTTGTAAGGGTTGCTTATGGGAAGAGAGTTTGCAGTGCATCAGAAATTGTGTGTAATATCGAGAAAATTCAGATTTTTTTTCTTGAGAAAATCGCTTCAGCCAAATAAACAACAATGCGCTATTAATCTATAATTTATTAAAAAGACACGCTGACCGAATGAAAAATGGCATCCCTTGTGGGGAAAGTTTTTCTTTTTCGGCTTTGTCGGTCATATTGTTTTATACAAATTACAAAAGGTGTTAATTTGAGAATTAAGCAAACTTTTTTGTGAAAACACAAAAAAGCCATGTTTAACTAAATTAATTAGACATGTGCGATATATCGATATATCGATATCAATCTTAATTTTTTCAATATCGATTATCGAGGTATCGATATTTTCTTTTAATCGTTACCTTATTACATAAGCCGCTCAAAATAATGTTTACAGAGGTTTGTGAGGGTTAGTGGATAGGCGGCGATACAGGCATTTTTTTAATGTCTTTTTAATTTTTTGTTACTTTAAGATTTTTAATGACAATTTAAAATATCAGAAAATATCGATAAATCGACCATTATCTATATTTTTGAAAGAATTCAGTTAAAATCACTATCTAATAATTTATGAAACAGCAGTCCGCAAGAATAGATCAGATAACATAATTTTAAAAAATCGGATAATCTATAAAGGTAGCAAAAACTATTTCAAATATCGATATTTTTACTCAAATATTTAAAAAAAACATTGATATTTCAACTGATTTATTTGAGAAAAAATATCGAAAATTGTCGATTTATCGATATTTTCATATAATTGAAGTACGTAATAAAAATAATAAAATCAAAAATATGTAATCTCTATATCGGCGAGGATGTGGCCAATGGCACAGACAAAGTATTAATACCTTGACTGTGTCTAATGATGACCATTTTTTTCTCTCCGTAAAATTTTCGATATATCGAAATATATCGATATTTTTTGGATATCGAAAAATATCGATATTTTTTCGATATCGGAAAAAATCGATATATTTTTAATATCGCACAGGTCTAAAATTAACTAAAAGCCCGCCTGATTGCAAAATGTGTATTCCTTGTGGGAAGAGTCTACAATTCTACATCTGAAATTGTGTATTATTGAGGAACTAAAAGCAAATTTTTGTACAAAAAAATGCAGTCTCGAGGGCTGCCGGCAGGATGAATTATTATTATTATAATGATTCTTAATCGTATTAAAGCATAAACTATTTATGTGCGTCCAGGACCCATTATGTTGAATATAATAAATTCATTTTTGTCTACAAAATATTATTCGTATGCATATCTAGCTACTTCCATTTGATAATTCGATGTTGCTGATGCTAAATCGTATTTTTTACCTCTGCGGAAATGTGCCCAACGCGCCTAAAGAACAACTTCGCTTCAAAAAATACAAAAAACAACGTCCTATCCTAATTGTCAAAAATGAATATTAGCATTATCTTTTTAATCAGAGAATGAGAGCAATTTTTAGTAGCGAAATCTTTGGGATGCTAAATTAAACATTGAGTTTCGTATAGAAAATTAAATGTTTGAACTAGTAACCATAAGATTGCGCGTTTCTTAAATTTCACTTAAATTTATTATTATCAATTTATATAAATTAAGCTCAAACATGTTTTAATATTACCAACGGTTCATCTTGTCTCTTACTCCTGTAGATGAGGGAACATATGGCATCAATAAATGGTCGCTATCTTACTCACTCTTTTCTCTCAGCTGCAACGATGCTCACCTACGCTATGTCCAATTAATCCACAAGAGGACAAGAGGGACCACTAGTAACCCAAACCTCTTTTAACGGTTGGCGCTCTACACGCACAAGTAAAATTTGTTAAAACTTTCAGAAATATTTGTTCTTAAGAGGGTTGACGGAAGAAGTAAGTGTGTTTGGTATCAAATGAAATGTATTTTAAACACCTACAGGCTAAAAATTAATTAAAAAATATGTGACCCTGCTGTGCGGAGGCCGGACAAAAACCGAATTCTCTATACAAAGCTTTCTATGCAAAAGTGTTTGATGTCATATATGAAAAATATTTAAAATATCAATACAAGGTGAAAGATAAATGAGTGGTGACAAAAATCTGAAAATACAGATTTTGCCCACCACTTCGCCCGCGCCGTGCGGATGGTCGAATCTATATCAACTTGAAGGTACTTTAAATATTATTCATATGACACCTCCTATACCTCCCTCAGACATCAGACATATTGATTTATACTGAAAATACGATTTTTGTGTGAACGGGCCAGCATTGTCGAATCTATTCAAATTATTTGCTTACCTACATTGTGTGACCTATATCCCTTTTAAATCGGTCAGAGAGCCCCAGCTAAACTGGAATGTTGCTTTTACTATATTTAAGCATTCGAAAACTGACACAAACCACAATTTCTTTTCTTAGTTCACTTTTTTGAACAAAAAATTTGAACTTATATAGACGTTAATAACAAAAAAACTAAGATGGGGACCGCTTGTATGTAATCTATAGACATTTTAAGTGGAATCCCAGAGTATAGAGGGCACTTAAAACCCGCCCACACTAAAATTTAACAAAATCCGGTAAACTTTCCCTATATGCTCATTGCTCATGGACTACTAAAAATTCATTCCCACCAAAATTTGTCCAAATCCGTCTACTCGTAAAAAATTTGTCTATATATGCTCATATTTTTCAGATATTTAAAAAAAAATCGTATGAGAGCCTCCATTAACCTTTGCCCTAGACACTCCTATTGCCAATCTTAGAGTATGAGACCACTAAAAACTCACGCTTACCAAAATTTGTGCAAATCTGTCTACTTGCTCTTTGTACTCATATTTTGGTCATGTTTACAAAAAAAAATCGTATAGGAGCCCCTCCTCACCTTTGCCTTAGACACCCTCAATGTAATCTCAGAGTATGGGATTACTATAAAAAGTCATCTCCACAAAAATTTGTCCAAATCCGTCTACTGGTAAAAAAAACTTTCTTTTTATGCTCATATTTTTCGACCATTTTTAGAAGACAGACGGATACTCTTTTCTTTTTAGTCATGATAAAACGAAAAAAAAATGGGCCGGGACCATTTTGACATAAATTAAAGCTTGAAAAAAAACTCCATAGATTTTTAAAATTAATAATAAATGCAATAAAAATCTGAAAATTTTACAAAATTCAGACCCTTACCTACGTTTAAAAGCGTGGAGAGCGCCAGCTATTATAGTGGGCTTGAGTGTCTGGGGATCCCTCTTTCGGATTCACGGTGAGAAAGAAAACTCATAAAATTTAACCGTTCGGATAATTATTTTGGCTCCAATAACTAAGTTGATTAATAATACTATCGGATGGTTAATTTATATTTAACCATCCTGATAGTTCATTTAACCATATAATAGGTAAATTAAACCTTCCGAAAGGTAAATTTTACCAGCGGATAGGTATGATTACCCCATTTTAATCTGATATAAGGGTAATTTTTACCCTATCACTTGAATTTAACTATCCCAGGGTAAAAAAATGAATTTGAGAAATTATAACTATTGGCTAGTATTTCTAACACCTAAGATGGTTATGTTGTTGTTTAACCATCCAAAAAATAAATATTTCTTTTCTACATATAATAGACTGGACCGAATTAGAAAAATTCAACTACTAAGATTGATCTCAAATGCTGAAAAATAAAAAATGAATTGAACCCTAACATTTAATTTAAAATTAATAAAAAAATAATTGTCTTCGAGATTTATATTTCTTTTATAGAAACAAACGTCACGCACTTTATAATTTTTTAACCACACTCTCTATTCGTAACAGATTGTAACAAATGTAACTTTCCTCCAGAATAACGGTAATGAATTTTTTTTTAATTAAATAAAATATATTGTTATTTTTTCTGAATTTCATTTTCTTTGTCTTTTTGCATAACTTTCTATATACTCTAATAACCTTGTGTGTCTTTTTTATTGATTTATTTTTATCAGTAACAAAACAGTTATAACTAATATAATGCTACGGTAAAGTAACTTTTTTTTTGTATTATCCAATTTTTTTTAAAATATTGGTTACATTTACATATTATATAACATTTAAAAATCCGTTACTTCGTAACAACTGTAACAAATTTTCAATTTCCTTCCCCTGGTTGTTAAGCAATATAATATGAACAGCTTATTAAAGAGAAATTATTATTATTATACCACATGTGAGTTGGATACACCTTATATATTATATAGATGGCTTAAAATATTGTGTCAATATCCATTATCCATATGGACTCAAAAAAAAGCTTTTACAATTATAATTACATCTTACCACAGTATTTACTTACACATTTTGCTGAACTGGTAAGAACATTTTTCCGTCCATCTGATACAGCGATATATCCAACAAAATATGTAAATAGTCTAAAGAGAAAAAAAAATTAGGAAAACACCTTTTTATTAATAAAATTCACAAAAAAATATTTTATACTAAAAATCCCATAAGTTAATGTACAGCAAAAACCTTTAATAAATTACTTAAAAATCTTTAATAAATTCTAAATAAAGATACTGTAGCCTGTTTATTAATAATATCAAAACAAAATTTTTATGTACAGCAAAAAAATTGTTCAAAGCATCCCCTCAAGTAAAAATTAACACATTATAGAATCCATACATAATTCGACAAAAAAAAAATCCCCAAAGCTATAACATACCTTAATTTAGACAAAAAAGGTAAATCCCAATATATATTCAATATATTCCTGCACGGTTCCCTTCGCCTGCTGGCTGTCTATAATTACACACAATACATCAAACTTTATTATAATATGTTTCTATACTTAACATAATTATAATAATTTCAACCCTCCCACGGACAGAAAAAAAAACCATATACATAAATTTTTCAAACTTTCAAGTTTCCCGGTTTTCACGGTATATACAAAATATTACATAAACACATCGAACTCATGTAAAATATTATAAGCAAGCATACATGAATGCCCTTCGGAAATGTGTGGTTTTTTTCTTCTATTTTTTCAAGCTTTTTTCACTTTTCATTGATTATTATGTTATCACAAATGTCTATACGAAAATATATTACATAGTTTTGGGTGCTATATATAATATACAACATATGTCTATGTTTAGTATATAAGTTAAATAAATAACATTTAAATTATAATGGAAAAAGCGTGTGCGACAGGTCGATGGCCTCTTCCGTTCAACGCGAGCGAGATGACAGACACAATGTATAATTTATTACTTTGTTTATTTTACTTAAACTTTTCTTTTTTCCGTCTGTAGTATAAAAATGGGGTAAATTTTCACATTGGAAAATTCAATTCAATATTTTCCCAATTTTGTATATAGAAAATCTTATTCCGCAATAATAATAAATCAAAAGCACAAGAAAATGTAAATAAGTTTATTCTTCAACTTTAATCAAACACAAAAAATCGGCTCTTCTATTTTAAGATTTACAGCAGCACAACACACAGATGAAAGCACAAACTTTTCTCGAATAAGATATTATGCGAATATCTTCTTGCCTTCTGTGTACCACCCACATCTAAAGCTTAAAGTCGACTAACTTACAAAAAGCTAACATGCGACGATATTATCATTGCGATAAGTTTTAACTGAAATGATACGAACCGAGAAGTTTTATTATAGAAAGAAAATAAATTTATAAAATATTTCGTGTACTGATGAGCAATATTTGTAATTTATTATTCGGTTTTATATGCGGAAAATGTGGGGAAATTATGTCATGCGTATAGTATTTTTTGTATATGAACAAATAAATACATTGAAAGAAAATTGCTTTTCAATATATTTGATTTGAGCTTGTATTGAAATTTAAATATAAGCTTTTACAGCCGGTGTTTTTTGTTGGTAAATAAATTGCCATTGCTATGGGTATGATAATTATATTTGCTAGTTTTTTTTTATAGTTTTTCATGTACAAAAAGGCATAATATCGTATGTGTTCTCCATGCAAGTTATGAGTAAATTTAAATTTGTTGATAGAAGTAGAAATTTGAATCTGATTGATTAGATACAGTACCCGCACAACATTTTGTATCTGCATTATAAAGAATAGATAACGAGCTACGTTATAAGATATCTGTAATATTATCGAATAGGCATATATGTGATAAAATTTGGTTATCGGATCGCTTAGTAAAAACACATCTAAGATATAGACAAATGATATCGATAAGATATCCAGTGGATATCTTTATTTTTAGTAGAGGAGAAATAGATTTTAGGGTGGAACTAATTCCCACAGAGACAAAGTAAATTTTTTTTGGTTCTTTGGAA